>NW_026509557.1:0-14143 GCF_026875155.1 Cherax quadricarinatus
AATTACTACCAGTTTTATTACAATGTTTTTTTTTGAATTTTGTTATAATCCTTGTTTTTATGTATTAATTTTAAAAATTTATAAAAAAAAAAAAAAATTTTATTGATAAAATTTTCTCTTTGTTTAAAGGGTTTAAAAGAGGTTTTTAATTAAGGACCGGGAAAAAATTTTAACTTGTTTACCTTAATTACATAATGAATAGGGACCAATTTTTTTGTTCAGCGTATAATAAAAATTTAATTTACATATAATGGTTAGTTTTTTTTATTTTTTAAATGTATTTAATTTTTAAAATATAAAAAAAAAAAAAAATTTAGGTATTTTTTAAAGTTTTTTCTTTCTGTCTGGGGGGTTTAAACGTCGTTTTGGGGAGGAGAAGTTGAACAGGTTTTTTTAAAACCGGTGGGGTTTTTTTTTCATAAATTTTTTTGATTTATTTTTTTTTTGTGGGAGGAGTTTATAATTTTTTTATTTTTAAAATGAATTGATTTTAGAACTTAGGTTTGGGAAAATTTTAAAAGGATACATTTAGAGGAGGAAACTTTTTTTTATTGGCCCTTTTGGGTTTTATTTTTTGTTGATTTTTAAAAGGGTGGTTTTCTGGGGGGGGGGGTCGGGGGGGGGGGGGGGGTTTATTTTGCAGGTACGGTAGTAACATACTGTGCTTTTGAGTTTTTACCTTAACTTAACATAGTACAAAACTGGTTTTACTTTTGAGAGTTAGTAGGGAAGTTTTATAAAATTCTCTCCTTAATTTTGGGTTTACGTTTGTGTTTTCATTAGATAATATTTTTTACATTATAATTTTTTAAATTGTATTGGTTTATAGGGCCGGGGAAATTTTACATTTGTTGCGGTAAGGCCTTTTTTTTTTTTTTTATGTGCTGTGATGTACTTTTTTAAATAAAAAAAAAAAAATGTCCTCCAGGCAGCGTGGGGGGTAATTGTTGGGGTAGTACACCCGTGGTGAGGTGGGCATTTTTTGGGGGGCCCCCTTTTTGTTTCCTTGTTTTGAACATAAATAACCAATATTTTCAGTACATGAACAAGGGAAAAGGCTTAAAGGGGGGGTGGGGTATAGCATCGGGCGGCCCCCAAACCCAGACTGCTGCTCTTTCTTTAAAAACCCTTTATCTTGCTTCTATGTGTCTTTTCCTCTTGTGGGAAACTGTTTTTTTTCTTTGCGGGCATTGTGTACCAAAAATGTATACAATGAAAGGCAAAAAGTAACGTCCCAAGGGTAGTCAGCTGTCAGACAAAGTGACACACCCCGTCTCTCTTCAGACTTCCAGTCGGCACTGACTTGAGATGGTGTGAGCAGCTCCTTCTCACAGCTAACCTGATGGTTGCCAGTTACTATTTAGAAGATCTAGCTAAAAATACACCAAAAAAAAGGAAAAAAATACCTGTGATACTGTTTTATGAAGCGAGTCGCGCTGGAGCACGTGTTATTGTTATGGTGAGCTGGGCCGCGTCATGCTGATGGCTAAAGCTCCCGCTTCACACACGGAGGGCCCGGGTTCGATTCCCGGCGGGTGGAAACATTTGACACGTTTCCTTACACCTGTTGTTCTGTTCACCTAGCAGCAAATAGGTACCTGGGTGTTAGTCGACTGGTGTGGGTCGCATCCTGGGGGACAAGATTAAGGACCCCTCCGGGGTTAAAAATCCGAACGAAATCTTATCTTATCTTATCTTATATGTAAGTATCGTACAGAGACGAGGCGCACATCAAAATGTTGCCAGATCTTTGCTCTATTTTTCGGTAAGATTAACTCATTTTTCATATTTTTTCGATTTTTTGGTGTATTTAGGCTCAGACTCGGCGGCCTGCTGCACGCAGAACCGCCACCCCAGTCCCTCCCACCCTCAGTACCAACCTACGTAACCAACCCCAGACATCTTCTAACCCTTCACAAAAATAAACTACATGCAACGCCGTGTCGTCCCCTCCACAAAACCACACCCCCTCCCTCTACTACTCTCCTGGTTCTTAGTATGGCCCCTGACGGCACGATACCATGCAAAAAACGAAACAATGTCACGCACCCTAGGCAATAATTTCAGCTTGCTAAATCTATACCAGATGTTTCTCCACGAGTACATGGGAAATAAACTCTCAACAGGGGCAACATACTTACCCACCAGTACCTACACAAAACCCGTATTCGATGTTTTCTCCGTTCCCTAACCAACAACAAGGCCCGTAGAACAAATTTTACATTCCCTCAATTCAACACCTCCATACCACTTCTTCAACCCATATATACCTGTTCTATATTTCCCCCCTATCACGCCCACACGCAATGTTTCCCATTTAAGAAACACACTTTTAGCCCTCCGTCTTAGATCCATAAATCCCAACCCACCCTGGCACACCGGTAACATAACAACCTCTCTTCTTAACCAATCACAACTTGATCCCCACAAAAATTTAAAACACCCTTCTAAAAATTTCCCCACAATTGGCGTCGCGTAATCGGGAACACAGCCGCAACATGCCAAACCTTACTATACATAAAACTTTAACGACAATCACACTTTGGGGCCCAGAGTGAGATCTGGGGCCTCAGAACACCCAGACGTCCCACGATCCTTTCTAAACAACCCATCCGAGTTTTTCCTCACGCGCCACATCCATGTCATCCTTGTATATAATACCACAAATCTTTAGCGACGCCGCAAAACTTTTTAACAACATTAAACTCACCTTTAAACCCCCCCCCATTTCCAAGTGCCCAACCCCATGATTATTGACTTCTCACTGTTACCTTCAAAACCCGTGCACGTTCAAACACTTGCCAACATTGTCCAATACTTTCATAGATTTCCCTTTTCCTGAACCAGAACAGTCGTATCATCTACGTAACCTATTAATCCCGGCCAAAGCGTCCCTCCCTCAACCCCACCCTCACCCCGGGTACTGACAGTGCGTTCAACCATTCTATAAATGGGGTCCTGAAAACGCACAGATAAGATCTGAGACATGGGACACCCCTGCTGAGACCTCTACCCATCGCAAATTCCCTCCCCATACACCCATTTGTTTGTACACTCATTTTTGCTCCACTATACAGCGTATTTACCCAATCAACTATTTCTTCCCCATAACCTTGTCTCCTAAGGATACCCAGCAGTGCACTCTATAATAGGCTGCCTGTCAGTCTAAAGCCAGTAAAGCCCGCCCCCCCCCTCCTGTTGACTCCACAAATCATCTCAGAATCCCGTGTCCTTCAATCATCGACCTTCCGGGCAGCCCAAACTGCGATTTCGAAACGACCCTCCCCACTACACATTTAACCCTATTACCTAAATTTTTTGCAAAAACCTTATAGTCTGCACATAGCAACGATATTGCCTGATACTCCCGAAGGGTGGGCTGCCTCTTACCCTTCGGGACCAGCACCACAACTGCTGTAGTCTGCTTATCTCCTAACTTACCCTTCTCCTTCAAACAATTAAATAACCTAACCACGAAATTTCCTATCAACGCCCAATGCCTAAATAAAATCCACCGGTAGACCATCAATACCCGGGGCTTTTCCTTCCTCGTGCCCTGAAAAGCAATCTCTATTTCCTCTGCAGTAATAACCCCCCCCAAAGCCGCCTATCACTATTACCTAAAAATGCACATTGCATATGTACACACCCTGTCTAACTCCAAAATCATCCACACCCCCGCTTGTCCAGTACTTTTCATACCACATATCCGCATATACACACATACCCTTTGTATTTCTTATCTCCTGCCCTGCTCTATAGATCCCCATCGTCTCATTTACTTCTAATCTCAGGATAGCCATCAGCGCCTGCCTTTGCTTTTGATGTTGCAACACACACGCTGATGGTTTGTCCCCCCACAAAACTTCTTCTAGCCCTGCTTGCATCCTTACCACTTGAAACCGATCATTTTGCAACGTTCGCAATCTCTCTTTTATGTCTACTATTTCATCCATGGGACAAACACCACCAACCATCCCCTGCCCATAACAACCTCTTAATCGATCCTCAAAATAATTCGCAAGCCCATATTTTAAATTATTTATACGTTTATCCTCCATCACATAGTATTTTCTTATCCTTTCTTTAGCCACATAATCTCACAATGTTACAATGTCATCCACCTCCTGAGCTTCCTTGTAAAGCTCTTTCCATCAAACAGAAAAACCCTTCAAACCTTCTTCATCACTCAACACACTAATGTTCAATTTCCTATAAGTCCTATATATTTCCGCCATCTCCTCCCACCTTACTTCCACCACTACAGCCTTATGATCCGACATAGCCGCCTCAACGGTATTAAAGATTTCACAACAACCCCTTGAGACAGATACACTATCCAACCTCGCTGCGTATCCCCTCCTAACAAAAGTATGTTCTGTTTCCCCCCCACCCCAAACGCATCACGTAACCTAACGTCCCTCAGCAAATCCCTGAGAGTTACAGACACATGTCCTGCCCCTTTTGGTTCTACATCAGCCGCCCTAATAACGCAATTCCAGTCACACCCCACTATTGCTACTTCCGGAAGTGCACGCAAAAAATAGACAAGATCCTCGCACACAAAATCCTTCCTTACCTGCATGCTATTCTCCGCAGGCGCATACACACTTACAAAAGATACACGCTTACCCATCTACGACCCATCCACACGCAACACCATCCCCCCTCCCCCCTCACTTCTCTGCAAAATAAACGGGCTCGTCTCCTTTATTAAAATACCCACACCACCTTTTAAACGGGTAGTTGGCAGGGCCATTACTTGATAGCCTGCTACCTCTAACACCTTACCCTCCTTGAAATTATGTTCCTGGAGGAACACAACATCCACTCTATATTTATTAAGAAACATGCACAACCATTCTCTCTTTATTCTGCTACATAAGCCATTAATATTGGCAGTCATACACCGAAGGCCTTTTAAATTTTCCACCCCTGCCTTTTCTCCTCACTCTTTTCACCACTAGAATTAGTATTTCTGTGTGTTATCTTCACAATACCTTCTTTCCCCACTCCCTTCTTCCGATGTTTCTGATCATGACCTCCCCCATCGCCACCTCTTCCCTCTCCTACCACCCCAGTCTGCTTCCCAGACCTCTGTGCTGGCGTCAGTACATCATCCGAGCCTGACGTAGCTGCCCGTTTCCTTGTCACAATCGTGTCCTCCATAACATGGTCTGGGGAAGCCTCACGGTGAACCTCAACATCCACCTTACAATGATTTATTAATCCCACTGACGTCTCCGTCTCATCATCATTCCCCAAATTCTCATATCGTTGACAAGCTGGAAACGATAACTCAACAGCTACTTCTTGCTCAGATGTAACTCCCTCCTCAGGCGGTGACAAGGTCTTCAAAACTTCCTTCAATTCTTCCTCAATTTCCAACACTTCCTCCCGTGATACCATCCCTGCAGAAGTCACTGAAGGAGATTCTGGGGCAGGAAACTGAGGGGGGACTCACCCCCAGTCCTAAAAGCTTGCTCCACCATCTCACTCCACAAACGACCACGCCCTCCCTCTGGTGATTGATCCTCACCTGCCACCCGTAAGACAGGGGCTGCATCTTCTACCACAGGTTCAGGCACGCGTCTTTTCTTCTGACATGTTGCAGCTATGTGGTCATACTCACCACGTAGGCGACACGTACGCCTTTGCCCAGGATATAAAACCATGACCTGTGTCCTGAATTCCTGAAGATAAACGTAAGACGGTATGGGATGTCTCAATGTCATTTTAAGGTTAAAAGTACCTTCTGGCAAACCTGCGTAGGCGCCTGCTACCCACATACCATGCTGGGCAAAATAAACTGTCCCATATTTCTCGAAGACTTTTCTGATATCAGCTTCATCCGCCTCAAAGGGGACGTTACGTAACTTTATCCAGGTATAATGCCTGGATACATCACTCATTCTCACACGTACAGCAGGTGTAACATCAAGAATCACGTCCTGGAAACGTGTAACCAACGATTCATAAACCGTTGCAGTGAGTAGTTTCACGAAGATTCTATGCGCTCCACCTCTTCAAGGGGGGCTCCTTGGCGTGGTGAAGAGGCTCTTGGTCTGAGGAATTAGACCTATCGGTCTTCTTCCTCAGACCGAACCTAATTACCCCCCAATCTCCCCTCCCCTATCCCATCCTCCCCATCCTCCCCTTTTTCCTTTCCTCCTCCTCCTCCCCACTCCTCCCTTTTGCCCTTCCTCTTTTTGTCCTTTGGGATTTCTCCCACAGGCTCGCTAGTTCCTAGGTAGGAAAGAACCGTGGTCCATCCCATTCCGTTGAGGTTCTTAGTGGTGGCGTAGTTGCCGTGGAATCTGGATCGCCTGGATGTCCCCGATCCCTCTCCGGTATCCCGGAGTAGCTTTGGGTGTCTTTCGGGCGACGAGTGTATCTCTGAAGCCACCTTTCGGATTCCGGGGGTGGGGGCCGAAGAGGTATGCTTTGTGGCGGATATCCGGCCGCCCACTCTTTTGTCCACCGAGGTAGCTCGGCAGAAGTGAGTTGCTATCCCCCGGGTTGTTAGTTTACTACATGATGGGTAAGGGTATGGCACGGGTTCCATGCTGCATCTGCGCTACTTCGGTGCTGAGGTCCTCTTGGGCGCGAGGGAGATTTTCGACCCTTTCATTCCTCCTAGGACCTATCCCTCCCCGGTCCCCCCTTTTTTTTTTCTTTTTTTTATTTTTATTTTTATTTTATTTTCTTCTTTCTTTTTTTTTCTTAAAAAACAAAAAGAAAGAAGTAACCTAACCATGGCAGCCCTAGTCCATGAACCTGGTACCCCCGGGCCCCTTCTTGATACCGCACCCCGTTCTGACCCCGCCTCATCTTTGGACCACTCTTCAGACATTCCTCATGCCTCTGTACCTTTTGCCGGTCGCTGTTTCCTCACCCCTTCAGGTACTGAGGCCTCGACTGACCCCTTTCGATTTATCGACCTTCGCTCTCCTCTGACAATGCTTCCGGCCTCTCCCTCTACGGTGCGCAATTTTTAAATCGCCGACCCTTCCACGTCGGACCAACTCTGGTCCCACCCTAAACTCAACGACAATTTCCTGCTATGATACTTCTCCACCTTCACGTTTTCTCAGAAAAGATTGACACTCCTTCACTACCTTTCCACGCCCCAGTTTCGACTGAAAAAAGTGGACTAAATTTTTCACTTTCGCCAACTTCCTCTACGCCTATCTTTTTGACCCAAGTATTGGCAAGGCACTCCTCCCATGTTGGAAAGATATTTCTTTTTTATCTCTTAAGAGGTTTACGCATCATTACCCTACAGAAAGCTACCCAGGCCGTGAGCTCTTCCTTTCCCTATAAAACTGTTCCTGCACCCTTTTAAAAAAAAACATTCCCTCATTCTTGTAGGGTAAATCATTCTGCCCCTTTCCATAGTTCAACAAAATTTTCCCCGACATGTGCACCGACATTCTAGAAACTGGGAAATCCAAGACTCCCATCCTCAAGGTAGAACTTTCGTTTTCCTGCCCCGGGGGGGAGACGATACCCTAGCAATGTGGCTCGTTTAACTTTTGACAGCCGAGAACTCCCATCCTCAGTTTATATAGCAGGACATCGGTTACAAGTTCGAAAGGTGATCCCTACACCACAACAGTG
This sequence comes from Cherax quadricarinatus, assembly GCF_026875155.1. Classification (NCBI taxonomy): domain Eukaryota; kingdom Metazoa; phylum Arthropoda; class Malacostraca; order Decapoda; family Parastacidae; genus Cherax; species Cherax quadricarinatus. The sequence continues at coordinate 7,621 of NW_026509557.1, forward strand.
TAGAAATTGCTGGCGATTTGGCCATCCAGCGAAATAATTGCAGATCTATCGCCGAATGCCCAGTCTGTGGTGCCGATGACCATTCTAATACGTCTTGCAATCGATCTCCCTCTTGCCTTAACTGTCATGAGGCTCACCCTTCGTACTTCTCGCCGTTGTCAGGTCTATTTAAACGAGCGAGAAATCCGTTACCTCAAAGAGACAGAAGGTCTCCCTTATGCCATGGCAGTTTCTCATCTCCGCCTCCAAGGAGACTCCCACGTGTTTGTTATTCCCGTGTTTCAAAAACGTCCCCCCACTTCTGGTATCCCATCTTCTACACCCAACCTCTGTGGTTACCTCTCCCATAATCACTCCTGTATCTAATCCTTTTGCTGTCCTCGGCTCAGATGTCCCTACTTCAACGCCTCAGTCTAATCTCGCTTCTTCGAGTTCTCTCTTACAAGCCTCAGTATCGACGAGACCTCGTACGACACCTCCTCCCAATCGTCCCTCTACTTCTCAAAAGTCAAAAAAGGTCCGGTAACACCTCCTACCCATCTTCCACCTCCTCATTTTACCCTCCCTGTCTCTGTCCCTAGTTCTTCCCCTCTCACTGGCTCAGTTACAAGTGCAGAGGTTCACCCTCCTCCTCGTAATGTACCTTCCTCCCCTGTTCCCTCCCAAGTTTCTTCCTCTTCTGCCACCTCCCAGGTTCCTGTCTCTTCTGTCCCCTGCCACGCTTCTCCAGTTCCCTCCACCCTTTCGCCCCCCCCCCTACCTTGGTACAGTCCAATACAGTTCCAATCTTTACTCATCCTCCCCCTACCATTCCCAATATTGTCTCCCATACGACATCTCTGAATTCCGAAACACTTGAAGCAATCTCTGAATATATTGCAGAGACCAAACCATCAATGGACACTGATCCACCTCTGTTCTTTCTCTCTCCTCTGCTCCATCTGCGCACTCCTTTCTTCACAGCGCACCGTTCCTTCGCTGCTTGAACATTTCCACTGCCTCCGCATGTGGACTTTTCTAACCCTTCTAGTCCGTAGGAACCCTTACCTGCGGATTTCAAGTATCTTTATCATTGCCAATCATGGCCTTTTTACAGTGGAATATACGCGGCCTCAGGGTAATCGGGGTGAGCTTCAGATGTTACTCTCCCAGTTTGCCCCGTTGGTGTTTGCTTACAGGAACCAAAATTACACCTGCTGTTATTTCTCACATCTCAGGCTATAATTTATTGTATTCTTCAGATCCTTTTCCTGATGGGGCCTTTAATGAAAGTGCCCTTTTTCCCTCCGAAACTGATATTCCGTACCATCACCTATTTGTTCATACTTCGCTGCATTACACAGCAGCCCGTATCCACTTACATAGGTGGTATATGCTCTGTTCTTTATATCTCTCTCCTTCTCGGGCATTATCTATTCCGATTTTGCCTTCCTTGTTTCGTCATTACCGCCACCGATTCTGTTACTTGGTGATTTTAATGCCACCATTTCCTCTGGGGGGGTCTCCTGTGATTCCCGTGGAATTCAGTTAGAGGCTTTTCTTGCCACCCACCCCCCCCATGTTTTTTAAAAACAGGTAAATCACACCCATTTTGATCCTCGGACTCATACTCTCTCTTGCATCGATCTCTCAGTTTGCTCTTCCTCCGCCGCATTAGACTTCACTTGTGTTCCTCCCGGACTTACATGACAGTGATCATTTCCCAATCATTCTTACTTCCCCTTCATAATTCGCCACCTCTTCGCACCCCACGCTGGCAATTTAATCGGCAAATTGGAACCTTTACTCAAAACCTGACTGTTTTTAAAGAGGTTCCTTCTTCGTCCTCCATCGATGAGCTTTTACACCTCTTCTCGTCCTCCGTTTTCCACCGCAGCTTCTCCATTCTATACCCCAAACTTCGGGCAGGCATTCTCAGAAATGCGTGCCTTGGTTTGGGCTCCTGCTTGTGCTCGTGCAGTTTCGTTTGAAACGCCTGCATGGGGCAGGTACCGGTACAATAGAACCACAGAGCGACTCCTTGAATTTAAACAAAGCGTGCGATCGCTCGCCGTGCATCCGTGACGCTAAACGCACTTGCTGGCGAGATTATGTCTCCACCATCACTTCTGCTTCCTCTATGAGTGCAGTCTGGAAAAAAGTACGAAAACTGAGGGGTAAATATTCTCCTGACCCGGCTCCTGTTCTGCGGGTTGCCGGTGTTGATATAGCAAACCCACTAGATGTTGCCAATGAAAATTGGCAATCATCTGGTCCGTATTTCTCAGGGACTCCATCAAATGCCCCTCATTTCTTTCCTCAAAGTCTGCCAGAGAGTTAGCACCCTTGGACTTTTCTTCTCTAAAGAGAAGAACAGTATAATGTGCCTTTTACACTTCAAGAACTGGAGGCAACACTCCCCAGCTTGTCGATAAATCGGCAGCTGGGCCCGACGACATTCATATTCGTATGCTACAACATTTACATCAGTCACCCCTTTGCAGTCCTATTACGCCTTTACATCTTATTTGGTCACAAGGAGTTCTCCCACAGCTGTGGAAATCCGCCATTTTTCCCCCTTTTCCGAAAACCAGGGCACTACGGAACATGAACCTCCCACTATCGTCCCATTGCTCTTACCAGTGCAGTTTGCAAAGTAATGGAACGCCTAGTAAATAGACGTTAGTGTGGTATTTAGAGACACACAACAGTCTCTCCACTCGTCAATATGGCTTTCGTAAGGGACGTTCTACCATAGACCCCTTACTACGCTTGGATACGTAGGGTTCGTAATGCCTTTGCGAATAACCACTCAGTTATTGCCATATTTTTTGACCTTGAGAAGGCATATGACACAACTTGGAGGTATAATTTTTTTACCCCAAGCCCACTCCTTACCCTTCGAGGCAATCTACCATCCTTCCTTAAGAACTTTTAACTGACAGGCATTTCCGTGTTCGGGTTAATAATGTGCCTTCCCCGGACTTTATAAAAGCTGAAGGTGTCCCCCGGGGATGTGTTTTGAGCACAACACTTTTTCTCCTTGCTATTAATAAATTTGGCCTCTAGTCTTCCATCAAATTTTTTGGTCATCACTCTATGTTGATGACTTTGCTATTGCCTGTGCAGGCGCTGACTGTCACTCCTTACAGTTTCTCTCCAACATGCAGTCGACCGTGTTTCCAATTGGGCCACCACACGGGGGTTTTAAATTTTCCAGCACTAAAACCACCAAATCACTTTCACTAGACGCTCGGGTCATCTCCGATCATCCTTTGTCCTCTATGGCTCCCGTATCCCTGAACGTGATACAGTCAAGTTTCGGGGCCTTCTCTTTGATCGTAGGTTATCCTGGAAACCTCACATTTACCTCTCTGAAGGCAACTTGTCACAGCCGGCTGAACCTTCTTAAAACCTTGCTCATCTTTTCGTGGGGAGCTGATCGTCGAACCCTCCTTCGCCTACATTCCACCCTTATTTTATCGAAACTTGATTATGGTGACCAGATCTATTCAGCGGCTCTCCTGCTACTCTCCCCAGCCTTAAACCCCATTCATCACCAAGGATTACGTTTATGCCTGGTGCTTTCCGCTCTTCCCCTGTCGAGAGCCTCTATGCAGAAGCGAACGTTCCATCCTTATCCGATCGCCGTGATGCCCATTGCCTGCGCTACTATGTACGCTCTCATGACTCCGCAATCCTTCCATTTATAGAATGGTCACTGATATTAGTAGACATTCTTTATTTGTTCGACGCCCCTGTTTACTCCGTCCCTTCTCTCTTCGCCTTCATTCGCTCTTGTCTTCTCTTCAACTAAACCCCCTTTCTATGTACATGTAGCATCTCCACTTTTCCCTACCCCCCTGGAAGTTCCAGCTGTTCGAGTCAGTTCTTTCCCCTCCCTTGCTCGAAAGCCCAACTGTCTACGGCGCTTCCCGCTCTCTTTTTCTTGACCACTTTCCCCTCTCATTCTCATGCCATTGCTGTGTACACAGATGGCTCTAAGTCTTTCTGACGGCGTAGGATTCGCAGCAGTGTTTCCGGACAGCGTCGTACGAGGGCATTTACTATCTTCGGCTAGTATTTTTACTGCTGAATTATATGCCATCCTACAGCACTATCCGTATTGCATCTATGCCTGTGTCATCTTTGTGGGTTTTCTCAGACTCCCTTAGTGCTTTTTCAGGCTATACAAAAAATTTTATACACCTCACCCCTTAGTCCTCCGTATCCAACTTTGGCTACGCCGCATCTTTACCAAGCATAAAGATATTGTTTTTTGTTGGTCCCTGGTCATGTTGACGTACAGGGCAATGAACAGGCAGACACTGCGCGCGGGTCAGCAGTACATGACCTACCAGTTTCTTATAGAGGTATTCCATTTACGGACTATTTTGCTGCAATATCTTCCCCCCTTCACACCCGTTGGCAACAACGTTGGGCTAAATATGCTCGACAACAAACTTCAGTCTATTAAACCGAGTATAGGTCACTGGCCGTCCCTTTTTATCACCAATGTCGAGGTTGGGAGACTAACGCTCTCCCGTCTTCGATTGGCCATACTCGTCTTACTCATGGATATCTCATGGAGAGGCGTCTTGCTCCTCTCTGTGAGAATTGCCAAGCTCCATTATCAGTCAGCCACTTCTGTTGGACTTTCCCACTTTATCAACGAGCACGCAGAATTACCTCTGTCGTCGTCTTCGCTCCGCTGCTCTCTCTTTTAAACCCTTCCCCTTTTCGCTGATGGACCCACCTTTCATCCGGACTCTCTCATTGACTTTTTGACACGACTGACTTTACTTTACAAATTCTGATACCTTCAGCCCCTTTTTACTTCAATCTCTTTCTACCTTCTACCCCCGTACTATCCCCTGCCCCGCTGTTTTCTGTACCTGCTGATCATCCCCCCTCCCTTCTGCCATCCTAAATTTCCCTTTCTTCCTTCCTACCCTGCAGCGCTGTATAGCCCTTGTGGCTTAGCGCTTCTTTTTGATTATAATAATAATTATGCGCTCCATTTAAAGCCACTCCATATAATTCTCCATCTTGAATTTTCCCTACGTCTCTCTGTGATCTTAGGTAAGAGAACCTGCGTTTTAACTAGGTGAAATCGTCCCCGGGAGAAGCTCAATACCAATAGTATTAATGCGGCGCCTATGACAAACCGCCATGTTGACAGCAGTAATTTTCCTGAGGTGTCAACAGAGGCGCAACAGCACCACCTCGCACCACTGCAGCCAGGATACTGAGTAGCGTCTGCACAGTAGGTCCACACGGCCCGAGAGCGATGAGGACAATGATATATGTGTACCTAACCCTTTCTCTTAAGTAAATTGCCTCACCAGTTCTATGGGCATATTACGTTTTGAAAAGATCATTCAATTCTTGTGAATGAGTCGTATCCCGTTTAACCCTTTATTTGAGCAGGAAATCACCCCAAATGAAGGAGGGCAAAGAGTCTTAGCTACCTATAACTTATCTGCAGATCTCAATATTTCCAATAATACTATAAAAACATCGACTAATAATTAAACGTCTAAGTTCAAGAAAAACATTAAATAATCATGTCTTTGTGGGGCTACACCGAGTATTCAACAATTTATTCGACGTTCATCACACGCACACATTGGCATGCCCTCTCAAACAGTTAACTGGTAATTCAGAATGGAGAAGTTCTAGCTCCCAATTATGCTAATAACTGTGCAGTTCAGTCAAACAGTAACGTGAGAGTTAGTCTCCTTAGCTGAGGTGTGCTTGTACTGAACACTCTCATAATTAATAAACTTATCATTGTCCTCATCGCCTCCGAGCCGTGTGGACAAGCTGCGCAGACGCTCCTGTTTTGAGTTTGTTTTTGCGCAGTTTACCTGATTGAGCTGCCCCTAGCGTTGGTTGGTGGAAACTTTATTTTCTCCAACATGGCGCTGAATAGCAGAAGAAGAATCAACACTGCCTGCATTGAGATGATCCGTGGTGCTGTCACAGGATCCAACATGGATTTATTATTACCAGCGATCATTCGAGATACCTATGGTATAGCAAATGAGGAGATACGTGGTGTCGCATTAAATGGAATGACAAGAATCTTCGTTAAAATGACGTCTGCACAAGTCTACGAGGCAGTGGTCGACAAGTATCAGGAGACCATCATACCGGTTAATACAGCTGTGTCGGTGAGACTCCATGATGTATCTCGACATTACACTTGGGTGAAAATCAGGAATGTGCCTTTTGAGGCGACTGATTTTGATATTACCAGTGAACTGCGTACTTATGGGACGGTTCACGTAGCCACAGCAGGGAGATGGGCAACTGGACCGTATGCAGGTGCGCTGGAAGGCGCGTATACAGTTAAAATGACTCTTCGACACCCTATTCCTTCATATATTGTGTTGAAAGAATTACGGACTCAAGTCTATGTAACGTATGCGGGGCAACAACGTACGTGTCGGCTATGTGGGTCATATGACCACAAACGCGGCGCAGTGTGGGAAACGAAGTGGTACCCGGCACAACAGCCGGAACAGAAAACAACACCGCC
>NW_026509559.1:0-14989 GCF_026875155.1 Cherax quadricarinatus
CATGCAATTTACGTGTGCAAGGGAAAGATACGAGAAATACGAGGGGGATGAATTTCCTTTATGAAAGCTTGTTACACTCTAGTGCATTTAGGAAAACCTGATTAGCACTCTTTCTACTTTTTCAAATCGTAGTGGGACGAAAGGTTAATTAAATCATCTTTACTGGCTAGTTTCTAGAAAACAGTTTGCTTAGAATATCATCTACTTTGATTAATGCAATATCTAGAAAGAGAGTGTCATTAATTTACTCCTTTAAGGTAAATTGTTTCTGGTGCTCTACTGTTTAATTATTCTTAGAATCGCTTAGGAATGGTGGACTATCACTTCAAAATTATAAACAAGTGATGTGTGGGGAAGGATGCTAATTAAGCGTTTTTTTCTGATACAAGATGACTAAAACAGTATTCGACGGTAATCCAGTTCACCTACAATTGTAATTTGTTGGCATTTATTATGAAACAGAAGGGAGTACACTTTTTTTAAATCAGGAAGTTGATGGGTCTACTTTCTGTCACTGAGATCTGTACATTGCACACGCTAGTATTTTTTAGTACAAAGGAACTAGTGTTTATGCATAGCCTGAAGAGCATAATTTCCAGGTGATTAGGGATGGAAAATCAATAAAACTGGGCATGCCCCAGTTTTAGAAAACAAATGGCAACGCCTCCTCTTTGGCATCTCATTCATGAGTGACAGCCAGCAATTCTAGCAAAAGTTTCTGGAGTGCTGTCGTCTAAAAATGTCTCAAAAATGAAGATCTTGTGAAGACGTTGAGTGTTCACGACACCGTGGGTGAGCTCACCAACATTGGTAATGAAGCTTCTAGTGCTTGGGGGACAGGATGCCGATAGACTGGCTCCTCATGATTGTGTTCAGCTTGAGTTAGTGGATATATAAGATGTTATTTGCCCTTGAGACGGGTAGGACACCGACGCAGCCACTGGGACTTAGTTCTGTGGCCTTGTATCAGGCAAGAAATCACGTGTTCTCTATCTCATTTAGAATTGAGTATGAGTATAAATGTGTCTGTTGCTCCAAGAGCTTGAGTCTAAATATTTTGCATAAAATTAATTAATTACCGTAATTACCATAAAAGGGAAAGGGTGAACTATCTACGAAATATTTGTTAAGATATATAATGTTTTTATTTAATGTATAATATGACTCTTGAATGAATAAAGTGCATATTCTTATATACGTCTTCATATGCAGCCGAAAATATACATGTGGTAAATCCACAGTATGTTTATTTGTAAGCTTTTCAATACATGTCTATTATTAAATTACTCTGATAATATAAAAAAAAAATACTCCAAAGCCTAAAACTACGTGTGCTGTTAATTTTTTTTAACACTTAAGCTCGACATCTTTGTAAATTCATAGGTCTTTTGTAAGGGGTTGAGCAGCACCTCCTCTGTCTCCTGAGTGTTTAATCCACAATTGCATGAAACGTGCTTGTATTTTCGAAGTACACTAACGCCACGACAACTTTAATTCCAGAAACTGAGATAAAAAGCAGACTTGGAGAATAAAAATTGAAGGCAAACACTTCTCAGAGTTTTGTGTGATATTCACTTGGTGTTAGGATAGTTTGGTTAGGGGGAGAGTTATTGTCTTCGTATCTTTCTCTTCTGACGTTTAGAGAATCAACAAAATAGTTTTACTCGTGTGACTCTTCTCAGTGTGGATTCACCACAAACTGACAGAAGAAAGAGTGCCAAGAGTTCCTCTCACTGCTTGAACATAACTACCACAGATTGTGGTTGCCAGGGCAAAAAGCAGTAATAAGAAACATGTTAAGTGGCTCCAAACGAATTAAGTGGGGATTTCGGCAGTGTTACTGCAGCAGATTTTTCACATTTTACATGGAGCTTGAAGAAATTTTTTTTTATGTAGCTGTTATTTTTTTCGTGTTCATTCTATTTGTTAAAATTAAGTGGACGCCTTGATGCCACTGAAGGATTTTTGATTCAGTTAATTGGAGCTACCCTGCTCTTCCTTAGAACAAACCTGATTTCCTAATATTCATAAGGTGCGTTGAGCACACACCTGAAGCTTGACCAAGGCGGTAACCTAATGGTATACTCGGTTTACTGGTCACAGAGACGGAAGAGATGAAATTGTGAGCCTCGTATAGATGGATTTAATCGAATTATTATTATACAGTGAATTTTGTGCATGCCTTTAATTTTTTTTATTATTAAAAAAATTGGGGAAATTTACACACTTATATGGTTTTAAAGGAGGTGTATAGCGAGGCATCACTGTGTTTAAACAATTATATGTATTATGAAAAATGGCAATTCCAGTTTAAATTATTATTAATTCATTCAATTTCTTAAACAGGTACGATTGCAATGTTAATAGTAGGTGTTGATGGGCTTACAAGTGTCTTCAGGGACCAAAAAAGAATTAATCATTTAACTTCATATGACTGAACCATTATAAAAAAAATTATTATGCAGTAAGGGGTCAATAAAATACACTGAAAACAGGCTGGTTTTTAGTTAGTTGTTAGTACAAGACTGCTGATTTCGTCCTTATAGCCATTTATATTGCTCTTTCTGGCTAGAGGGGGTTGTGATGGTGCTGGTAGGTATTGTGCTGCGATTACTGTTGTGTGGGTTTACTTACCATGATCAATTTTTGTATAATTTTGGATCACCAATAAGTGTCTAGAAGTGAATACTAATGGACATTGCTTCTAGACTAATGGTGGGTGTTGGTAATGAAAGACAGATGTGCGTTAAGTAAATATTTCAGAGTTTAAACCTCACGGTCACGAGTGTCAATATAGTTGACACTGACCTACAGATCCTTCAGCTATCTAATCTCTAGTTCAGTCTGAAGAAAAGTTGTGAAATATTTACCAAGATGATAAAGGAAAACCACTGACATGTATCCTTTACAGTCCAAACACAATGGATTACTAAACAAAATTTGGTTGTATTTACTCTGCTTGCACAAATCCCAAGAAACACTCAAGCTTAAAGCCATGATGGAGGCCAGTACAGGAGATACGCAAGATTTATAACTATAAGAGAACACGAATCTTAATATGAACTTTATCAATCCTTTTTTAAGATGTAATAAGATGTAAAAAAGAAACTTATAACTACTATGTAAGACCCTTAAAATTAAGAGCTATGTTAGAGAAGCAAGTGAAATGTACGACTCTTTAACATAAGCTAAGAGCAAGAATCTTTAATAAGAACCATAAAAGGTACGTCTCTTCTGAGTAAAAGGGAGAGTCTTAATTTCCGGGAGATGGTAATCTTTTGTGAGTGGAGTAGTGACATGTTTCTCAGAGACTGTGAACGGAAATACAATTGAAATTAATTAGTATATATTACGCTTATCTGAATCACTGGAACAATGAACCCGGGAGTAAGTCACTGAGTTTTGCGTGTGCTGCAGCGGAGACGGCTGAAAATATTGGAGGGATAAAAGATTTTCTAAGGCACAGATGTAAAGACAATTTTCACCATTACATATATCATATAGTGAATATATTATTTACCTACAAAACAAAGGTTACAAAATGCTCAGTGTTATTTTACTGACCGCGTGGAAGGTGGAAAGTTGCCTCACCCAGCCGCCAAGATCTCCAAAAACGTAATAAATCGTAATAAGACAATTGCAAAGCAAATCAGGAAACGGGTAAGTTCTGAGCCTATGGAAACACTGCGTCCCCCCAGTGTGACGACGTCAGCACTTTGTCAAAAATCTCAAGAATAAATAACGTTTTTTTTTTTTTCTTTTCCTCGTGTGGTTTTGACTTACTTTTAACGAGAGATGTGGTATACATAACCGTTCTGGAAAAAAAATTACATAAGATGTGTTAACTTTATGCAGTATTAACAAGAGACTGGTCGATTATCTTCATAGGATTTCATACTCAGATCTTGTGACTGTGATATAATAAATATATTGAATTTTTAGTATGCATCTGGTAATCGTTGTTATGTATAAAGACATTGATGGTTGTTAACACATAGTGTCATTATCTAAACAGTATCGTCATTGTTATGCACATAATGATATACATATAATGTTATGCAGTGTTATACTCATTGTACTGAGACACGGGCAAATTACTGAGAAATCTTTTAGCATTTTTTTGTTCGTGATAAATAGTCTTCTATTGTATAGGCATTGTTTGTCAAACTTATAGAAACTAATGAAAAATATGTTCCGGGGATCCCTATCCCTACCCTTTTACTACACCCTACGTCGGGGAACCGGGGAAAATTATCCCAAATGATATAAATAAAAATCTCGTATTAACGAAGGTTCATTAAACATATAAATAAAACTGCAAAAGAAATATTATTTAATAAGCCAGGCAAAATATGAAAGTTATATTTTTTTGAAGCAGTTTTTAGTTAATTAATTTTCAATTTCTTCAGGTTTCTCCAGAACCTGAATTGAAAATGTTTTCAATGAAATTCTTTAGTCCCCTAATGAGATTTTTCTGAATTTTGTCTGTAACTATTTTATTTCATGCAGTTTGTTTTTCACTTAATTATTTTGTTAATTTAGTGTTTTATTTTTAAAGTTGCTTTATCGCGTATAATACGCACTTTTGGATTCAGTAATCTATTTTGAATTTAAATGTTCCTGTGTTTCCCAGATTATATGGACTTTCAAGTCAAGTGGGAAAATTCGCTGTACACAAATTTGCTTTGGGTTAATACCCAAAAAAGTTCTCCAACCTCTGTACTAGAGGAGAATCTTTCAAGCAGTAGGTGACATGCAAGGTAAATGTATATAAGAGAGAGCTATCAGCAGATCGAGACACAGAAGAGATTCATATCATCTTGAGAGACAGATTTCAAAAAGCAGATACAGGAGGAATGTGATGAGACCAACCAAACTGTCGATCAGAATGCTGTACTTATGTGTTTGATTTAATTCCGATACTCTTATACAGGGGTTCTTAACCGAGGGTTACCATACCCCTTGGGGTATGGGAATCAGATAGTGGGGGTATAGCATTCGATCTCTGAACAATTATAAAAAAAGTTATTGTTAGATAAGAATAAACTATCAGCTGTCCTTTTCTCATCTCTCCATATGTAAAGTAACACTAAGCTATTGACATTTTTTTGAAGTCATACAAGTACGCAATATAACTGGTAATGATGATTATGGTTGTATCAGTCTGGCGACCGTATTATGGGACATACTGGACAATCCTCTTGGGATCTGTAATCGTAAAAAGGTTTCGTATTCCTGATCTAACATGTATTCTCATATGTAAATTAAAACAAAAGTTTAGCCTAGCGGTTTATTATAGAAATTTTTATCAGAGATATTGCAGATTGTCCTAACGCTTCTTAAAAACTTTAAACTAATCTTTTTTAATGAAGCATTTTAGAAAGTATAAGCACCGGGTGTATAGCCTTAAAATGTAGATTTTAAAAGACACTCTCTTTAAGATTAACTTTTGATAAGTTAAAACTGAAGACTATTTTGTGAAAATTAAGTTTAATGCTAAATCTAAAACGTATTAAATGTATCAAACATGTGTAGTCACGAATGGATGTTGAAGAAGGCGAGTGTAAAGACCAGTCCATGGAAAGAGAGAAAGGAGGCCGACCACTGTCCACAGAGGAGGAAGAGGCGTCTCAGCCCATGGACAGCTCCAAGAGCCTGAGACCGTAGCCGTCAGGCACATGACAGAAATCAAGGAAAGTGACTTCCCCTTCACCTGCTTGTGCTTCCTATCACCTGCCTCTCCACCTGGATCTTTGATTGGACATTCGTCTACCCTTTCAACTGAAACATCACATAATGTGGGTCAGCCACCTTCTCCACAACCAGGGCCGTTCATAGACTAGATTAATCTAAGTATAAATTGTTCCTTCTCAAAAGAAGTTGGATTATCCCACTGAGTTTTTTTTTTTTTTTTTCATAGGAAATACGAATTTTGTGAAAAAGATCTAGGCATTTTCTTGCATACATAATTGTAGGGCATTCATCCTGGGTTGAATAAGCAATATGGCTATTTAGAATTGGCTTTTACTATAGTGTTCACAGAATTAAGCCTTCTATCATAATTAGAACAGAACAACACGATATTGTAAGAAGTCAAAAATACGGTCAGTTTGTCATTAATGCTAGGTTAGAGTTATTAGATGCTGACGAACTGGTGGACACGTTACATCGATGGGTAGAGTATATTAGCTAGATTTGTAAAAAAAAAGAAAATAATCAGTAGTGAAGACGGCGGATTGGGAATATTTCTTCTAGAATTAATGAGACTATAATATATGGTTAGAGTTGCTACATATGCAGTTTATTTCAAAATGTTGAAGGAGAGACAAAAACTTTTTAATCCTATTATAAAAGATGTATGAGTTCTTAGAGGCTTTCCCGAAGATACCTGCTATAAAAAAAAGACAGGAAGAGGAATGATTGTTCAAGCTAAGAATAATAAACACATTCCTTTAAATCAAGTAAACTCATTTACTGGTGAAGACTTACTAACGAGGGAGACAGCAGGTATTGTAGAGAGACAGTAAGGTGCCTTTATCACTTATCTAGATTAGTTAAAACAACAGTTAGTGTATTAAATGATCATAGCTTGAAGAGGTAATATTGTATTACTTTGTGTACTGAATATCTATCACATGACCCTCATCCAGGATCTCGATGTGTACATGCACAATGTGATGTATAATGCATAAATGTTGAGAATTCATGAAAACTGACATTCAAGGTTAGTGACTGTAAGTACGCACGAACGGACAGAATTGCATAAAGGCAGTGGCAAAGTGGAAGAAAAAGTCTGGAGGTTTAAAGATATGCACTCATACATTAATGAGTATACGAACAGATTTTATTTTGAATGCTCCGTAGATTTTACAATACCCAAATGCAAGATTGATGCGTCTTTTAAGGCGATTGCCTATACATACCTGTTAACTGATTGCATGGTTGAAATAGAAGAAAAAATGGATAAATGTGTGGACAAATCAACTATTTCATATGGAATGAAAAAGTATAAGACAGAGACAGTATTCTGGCTAAATTACTACTAGCGAGGATGCCAGTAGGTTAGTAAACAGAAAAGTTGAATTGTGTGGGAAGATTCCTAAAGATTTAACGAGTAAACATACGCATCACAATCACACTTTGGCAACAAACAATTACCTAAGAGGCTGTTGTGTTGTTTCAACTTGTAGCGTCAGGAAGATAAATTGTTTGATGTTTAGTCATTACATATCCTACGATCTCAGTGTTATTCTTAAATTATTAACACAGAAGAATTATGATGACACTGTTTTAAGCAGGCATAAAGTTTCTAAAAGTGGAGGTAGGAAAAGTTAGTTTCAAATAGATTTACTTAAGTAAATGGTTCCTTATATCTAGCTCATCAAAGGTGGTAAATCCTTGAAATATAAATTCCAGTCACTGATATTTCGGCCCTCGCCATCCCAGTTACTCACTAAGGGTAAATAAGTATTGTGCTGTGATTACATAGATACAATAAACTGGAAAGATTACAGGAAAAAGACCTGCAGCATAGCAACATTTTTATTAATCCATGAAAAATTGTTTGCTTAGTCAAGAAAACTGTGAACTTGCCCCGGCGCAAAATTTCAGGTAATTATTTGATGCACCTGAAAGCAGATGTAGATCCTTTGGCTGATATTTTTATGGAATGGAGGAAAGAAATAAATTTATACAATGGATTTAGCTAATCTCAGTTCTCTGCCATTATTCATTTGGGATGCTGTCTTATCCAAATCATGGGTAGAATTAGATAACATTCATTCCAATGATTTATATAACTTTATAAAATGCAATTTGTGCTGTAGTTTTATTCAGTATAGTGAGAACGGTTTTCAAACTGTCTTAAACCCACTCGATTATAACTTGTTCCACGGAACTGCAAAGGTTGAAGAAATTCTACTAAAAAGAATATGCGTAAATTGACTCCGGGAGGAGAGGGATGCTATTGGTGGCTCAGGATTAACTAATATTTCATGTCACAAACATCAAGGTAACTGGATTTCGTGTGGTACAAAGCTTCTAAAACCAGAGGCGGCTAGCCATCCTGATGAACCTCCTCTCCTTCTTTCTGTTGCAAATATTACAGAAGATATGTTGCCGCTTTGTCGAAAAGCCATTGTTATAGAAGAAACGAGAAAGTTGCCTAGAATTAATAACAAACTAATCGCTAGTTATCTTCTTCAGAAAAATTACTTGGAGAGCTTTTATTTATTTCAAATATTAATCGACCAGTATGTAGAGTCTGATAATGTTCATGATATATATGAATGCACTCAAAGTACTTAGAATTCTTCGTTAGGACTAATTTACAGCAGAGAACCAATACAATCATAGGGGAAAATCTAATTATTCAAGCTCATAAATAAGGTCATTTACGGAAAACCTTTTCCTCAGTTTCATCCAGTATGGCGAAACTCAAATACATTAATAATAAGAAACATTTCATTTCTTATAATAAATAGATCATTTAAGATACATTAGATATATTTCCACCTGGTTATTGGTTAACCAGCCTCTCTCCCAGGGTTAAAAAATTCTCGAGATTGATAAGAAAACATCATTTTATAGTATAAGGTTCTCTGACTGCATTGTTATATTCGTCTATCTCCGATAGCAGTAATATGGCTTGCCCGTCCTACTCGCATCATACACTGAATGATCTCTCGGAAAATTTGTAAGTTCCGTGTTTGTAACTTTAGATTCTCTCTTCACTTCATGCTGAAAATAATATATTCTGTATGATGGTCTCATTCTGCCTATTTAGAGTTGGAATAATTTCATCAGGTGACCAATCCTTTCGGTATTTAACCAAAGACCACCAGGTATTTGAACCCCTCTACCTGACACCAGTTATATTTCTGTATTAGCCTCCCATATAGCCCATTTTTGGATTTCTTCCATTTGCCAACAGGCTTGCCTGAGAAGGTTCTTGTTATACATAGTGGAATGCTTTTTATAAATTCTCCAGCAGCAACTTCTAGACAGCAAAAGCCGATCAAGGCTGCGAAATATACTGCCTGTGAAGGGTGTGCTCTTGTTGGAGATTTAAGGATGTTTTCACTTGATTTTCAACATCACCTTTTCGAGAAGAGCATTCCAGTCGGAGATGGTGAGCTCAGAGCAAAGGGCCGGCCAGTTTCCTCTTTCCAAAAACCAGATTTTGTGTTTTAAAAATCTTCACCTGGATTAGTTTGAAATCTTCAGTATAGTAAAGGCAGCCTTGTTCTGAAATGATCAAATGTAGTGACGAGGTTGGCAAATGACTATGCCTGCAGGATAGATGATTCACTACTGAATCAGGGAGGAGCCAGAGATGTGAGTTGGGAAACCATTAAAGTATCTCATGTCAAACACTGCAAGACTGTCATCAAATCCCCCTGTATAAGATGTTGGCTGAGGTCACCAACAATTATAATATGTTGACATTTTTTATTGAAACAGATGGGAGTTCACATTTTCCATCAGGAAGTTAATGGGGTTTGCTTGTTACCACTGAGGTTTGGACATTGTACATGCTAGTACCGAGATACCAGTGTTTATGCATTAGCTTGAAGAACATCATGAAAGTGATTATGAATAACAACATCAATGAGCTGGGTATGAACACTTATAGAAAAGCTCACCATGAGGTGTAGTCAGGAATTCTAGCAAAATTTTCTGGAGTTCTCTGGTCCTGAAATGTCTCAACAATGGCGATCATGTGATTTTGAGTGAACACATTATTGTACGTGAGCTTCCTGACATTGGTAATGAATCTTGTAATGTTGCCCGACAGGATGCTTGTAAACTGGCTCCCGTGATTGTGTTCAGCTTGAGTTGATGTGTATGTAAGGTGCTTACCGTGAGACAAGTAGAGCCCCAGGGCAACTGCTGGGACATATCTCTGTGATCTTGTATTAGGCACAAAACCACCTGCCGGACCGAGACAGAAGTAGCTGGGTGGGTGACGGTGAGGTGTTTCACCAGTTCTGAGATCCTGCTGGTTTGTTCCAAGAACAAATCTCTAAAGAACTGGTGAGTACAGGTCTTTAAAATTTCATCTTCTTCAATGCTCAGGGTCGAGCAGAATTTTTTATCCTTGAAGGACAATCCTTGGGGTATAAAAGGGTAAGAGTAGCAACTGTAACATTGTGTGATGTGGTGGAACCCCTCCTCGGCTTCAATGAAGTTTGGGTTGATGTGGAAGTAGTGGATTGTCATTCCATCAGCGAGAGTTGGGTACTTGGGTAAACCATGTTGACATCAGTGAAGGTGATCTTAAAACATAGAAGAAGCGTTGAAGATCTTGGTGATATATTCCACAGTAACTAAGGGGGTCTGGTCTTCTATTGGCTTCTTGATGTCTTCGATGGGGTTGGGCAGTGATGAACTTGTCCCGTCGTTTGAGGAAAAACAGTGCTCTTGGCCCTCAAAGCTGAGGAAACATGATTTGAAATTGTCGTGCATGGGTGGTTGTAGCTGTATTATGATCAGTTTTTCAGCCTCATTGTCGTCCGTACAGACTACAATAAAGGCATCCTTGACGATAGAATCGCATTGAATTTAAAAACCTGCAAGGGCTTGTTTGGACGAGTCACTTGCTGTCCCACTTCTCAGCTTTATTTTCACACGATTTGAGTAATGTATCGGGAAAGATCATGCAGAAGGGAAAAGTTCCCCTCCCCAAAGGGATCGCAGAGATACAAATGTGTGTATGCGTTTTGGTAGCGTGGGGTGGCTGACGGCATTGTTTTGAGAATCAGTGTGGCGAGTGGCAGGGAGGTGTTGCCTTCACGCTAGCACTCAATAAAAAAAATATTTGAATATTTTCCACACCCTTTCCCCCCTATTAAAGTTGATAATACAAATCAAGATGTTACAGATGCACACTCGGCAATAGTGATGGAGATAGCTTAGTCTTGCACACTTCCTCAAACATATCACTTATTTTGTTGGGTAATTATTTCCATGAAGCTGGCTTACTTCTACTGGTGTGTTGTTGGAAGTAACAAAGTTACTGAATAGATTTTTCCTCACCAAGCTTTGTATTAAGTAATAATTAATTGTACTCGAACGCAAGCGCACTCACCACACACTGGGTCCGGAGTTCGAATTCCTTTTGTACCCCGGGAAAAAACATTGGGACGTTTTTTCCATGACCCACATGTTGCCATTTCACTCGTCAGTAAAATGGTCCCTGAGAGTTATTTGACTGGTGTGGGTCGCTGCTGGGACAAAAGGGCCCTATTTTCCCGAAATGCTCGCATAACAAGGGCTTTCTATTAGAGTATGTCATTGATTTAAATTAGGCCTGTATACCATTACATGTACTTGTAGTAAAAAATGTTTACTATTTTAGTAGTGTTTATTATTTTTAAAACAAAAACACATCCACCAAAACCCCAAATCTTTCCCCCACTTTTTTCTCTCCTCTCTCTCCTCATTCCCCTCCCCCCCTTTCCCCGCCTTTCCTTTCCCTCCTTGCCCTTCTTTTCCTTTCCCCTCACTCCCTTGCCGCTCCTTTTTTCCATCTTTTAAAAGGGAAATATTGAAATCTGCCTTTTCCCAAAGAAAGAAAGACGGGTGGGGGGAGGGGGATTGAAAGGGGGAGGGGGTGGGTGGGGGGGTGATGTGAGATGGAGGGACGGGGGGGGTGAGGGTGGATTTAGATGGAGGGATGGGGGTGTTTTGGGGAGATGTGACTGGGAGGATGGCAGGGATACGAACATGTATAAGCTGACGTAGGGACAAAACGTACACACGTGTACCGCCCCGGGAGACTTGGGCGGGAAAAATGTAAATTCAAAAATACGTTCTTTTAATAACAAGCTTAGTAGCTAAAATAATTGGTTGGCTGGGTTGTGGTCTTGACTCTCTGAAGGCAAAATTGCAGGCTACCTGGCTACCTGGTTGGATGACTTCCTTAGATGCGTGACCACTGACAACTCTTTTCTGACAGATTGGGCTGGCTGCAGATTGTTGCCTAACGTTTGAATACGGTTGGCTAATTTCCTATGCTGGGTGGCTGATTAATTGTCGCTGGATGAGGGAGGCTGGCTCGTGGTTGCCTGCCTGCCGCCTGCCTGCCCGCCCGCTTGCCCTTCCTGCCTGTTCGCGCTTTTTGTAAATAATTTTGTCCTGGACATATTCCCACTACAATCAAAAATATAGTTTTGGACGAAAACCCCAGCCTACAAAAGTTGCAATTAAGCGGAAAGGGGTTATTTTTTTGAGGGAGACCCGAGACAGCGTTCGAAATTCAGATTTTTTTCAACCCAAAGGATTGTAAACAAACATTCCCTTTAACGTACTGTAAAATCTGGATACTTTTTTGAGACTTTTGCCTCCCTGGCTTTACTACAGACAAGGGGAATAATTGAAAACGGAACGAATACAAAAAGAGGAATCATTCCCTCAGCCTTTGGGTTAGTGTTCACAGCATCGTGGTGGGGAGAATCCCTATACACTTAACGTACAGTTAAACCTTTTTCCGGTTTTATCCAACATCCGCTTTTTCGGTGATTGTTTCATCGTAATTTTACTGTATTATCATTTACCACTTATGTATACTATATGTCTAGCATTTTAAGAGAGAATACCATTGTGTTATATATTTTTATATGAATAAAATTTGTGAAAAATATTATTTATTAGTTCATCAGTACCTCTTGAGTGCTGGTTATAGTACAGTGGACCCAGGTTAACGAACTTTTTTCATTCCAGTAGTATGTTCAGGTGCCAGTACTGACCGAATTTTTTCCCATAAGGAATATTGTGAAGTTGATTAGTCTATTTCAGACCCCCAAACATACACGTACAAACGCACTTACATAAATACACTTACATAATTGGTCGCATTTGGAGGTGATCGTTAAGCGGGGTCCACTGTATATATACGACAAATATAGCGTGAGTGGATGGCTGGTAGAATTACTTTACATTAGACCAATCTCCATGACTTTACATTGCTTCTTTTTCAGTTATTACAAGCACGTAAAGAATGAATGTAAAATTATGCACAGTAATTTGGTGATTTGTATTAATTTCTCTTATCTTTGAGTAAAAATTAATCCTAAACTAATAAAAATTAAGGGCACATTTTGAATGAGATCAGGAAGTAAGAGGCACGTAGTAGTTGACTGATGTGTCCCTGGTTCTCAGATGCGCCTGTACAGATGAAGATCACTGATGTTTGGCGCCACAGGAGGCTGGGCAACCCTTACATCAGACGATGCTCAGCTCAGGATGGTGTTTCTAACACACTACGAAATACTCTAAAGTGGTCCCACTCAAGGAAGGTTCCTTGATGCTGGTGAGGGCTCTTGATCTAGGGAATTGGATCTGTTCTCCAGTTCCTTAAATTAAACCTGAATACCTTCCATATCCCCCCCAGGCGCTGTATAATCCTACGGGTTTAGCGCTTCCCCCTTGATTATAATAATATTAATGTAAAGTGGTCCGTGCCATACAGGGCTTAATACACTACTACATTATTATTATTATTATTATAATCAAGGGGGAAGCGCTAAACCCGGAGGATTATACAGCGCCTGGGGGGGGGATGTGGAAGGCATTCAGGCTTAATTCGGGGAACTGGAGCACAGATCCAATTCCCTAAATCAAGAGCCCCTCACCAACATCAAGGAACCTTCCTTGAGGGGAATACACTACTACAACATCCGGAACAATTTTCATGGGATGATTGTTCAACAACTTAATCACGTTGCTAACATGCAAACAATGTATCTGTCAGTTTATTCCGCTGATGGTTGTAGGTACCGGTGAGTTTAGTATGTGTGGTATGCTTTAAGCACTGACCCATAAAACGTAAGAGGAATTATTGTAAACCGAATATATATATGGCATGTAGGCACATTCCTCCATCAATACATTGACGTATTTGGGAAGTAAATGTGTAATAGATAATTATATTTTTAAAAGCTTTCGTAGACAACATATTTACTTGTGTGTAGAATAATTTCTAAATATATTTTGGATATAACTGCACACACGGGTAAAAAACCAGACTCTAATTTAATGTTTACCAAATAATATATTCACAAAATTGATCAATTTCATTTTGACTCAAACCAAAACAATGCAAAGAGAGAGATTTGGTCAAAGTCTCCTTCCTCACTGCCTTCAGAATCTTTCGACCATGAAAGAGATATATCAAGAAATGAAGTTCATAGAAATAAACTTACAACTTGAACAAGCTTATTCCTGACCTAAATCTTGTCCCATTTAAAGTTTGTTTTGCTTGTTATGTTTTCATACTGATGTCAAAATATATCATAAACAGTAGTAATTTATCTCAGTTCGGTGAATAATTGGTTTGAATTTCATTAAATAAAATAATTATGAAAGAGATTAAATATCGTTTTAAAATATCGGTGTATTTGTAATAATTTGCGTCACTTTCACACATGTATTGAATTTTTTTCTGCCTAACTGACGTGGTTTAACATAGTTATTCTGTAATTAAATAATGTATACGTATTAGCCAATATGTGCATAAACATAACATTTACATACACAATATGAATTTTAGATAAAAAGCTCTACTATTATACAAAATGAGGGTAGTTAATTAACTTGATTACATAAAATTTGGAAATATTTCCCTACATGTTCATTGACGCCACAACCAGACTACATAACAATCACTGGGAACTGTCTCTCAGTCTTTAAATGTATTATACACATAACACACATACACACACTCACACACACATAAACACAAACACACACACACACACACACACACACACACACACACACACACACACACACACACACACACACACACACCGTTGTGGATCTACTAGGCACTGTTGCCACACAGATACAAACATAAAAGATCAAAGTGAGTGTGGAAACGGGTGATAAAGAATTACCAGCGTTTGGTTAACAAGTGAAATGTGGGGCACCGTAATGTGAGAGTGAAAAAGTTAAAAAGCAAAGGAGAAAGAAAAAAAAAAAATCAACA
>NW_026509560.1:0-14758 GCF_026875155.1 Cherax quadricarinatus
AATTGTAACTCTTGTGTATCTTTATTAAGGAAACGTATCGCCACACAGTAGCTTCGTCAGTCCAGACAAATAATGGTGAAGATCGTTGTCCTTCTGGTCTTCCCTATTCTGCTTTGTAGTGGACTAAGGAAGCCACTGTGTGTTTCACCCTGTGGTTGATATACATTTCTTATCATTGGCTTGAGAGCATTTTAGTGTATATGTAATGGGAATGGGAGATAATCAAGTTATACTCAATGGTGGAAGAATTACCAATTGTAACGACTTGACAAAACTCCCAGAGACCGAAACCTTGCTAAAACAAAATGTCACATTAGCTGTACAAGTTTAATTTATGAACAGAGAGGGTCGTTCCAGTTCCTGGAACCACGAGACCAGCATCACAACTATCCCCTTGAAGAACCACGTTAAATACAGCTTAACAGCAACAATGGAGTAACACAAACGAGGTGACTAACATCTCTCAGAGAGGAACATACACTGATATACTATGGTGCTGGTATCCCCTACACTCTAATGTTTACGAATGTTTTGCCTGGGTAGGAAAAAACAAAACCCAAAGGAAAAGAGGAAAACTGAAGAAAAGTAGAGACCGAGAGACGAAAGTGAAGAGATACACCTTAAAAACTTATTTTATAGTTTAATGCATCAAGGGCGTCGGTGATCTCGTACGTAATGCCTCCCATTACGTACGAGATCAGCACTCATTAAAAACTGCAATAATGATAATTATAATATAATTTATGAAAACATGCTCAATGGAGAAACCAGATATGTAAAAAACCCGGGAAAAAGGAATTAATATGCAGTTTATAAGGATTTAATCACATATTGGATTACTCCTTAATGTTATAGGGAGGCAGATAGAAGCCTGATTATTTCTATCACTCTGTCGGATAATATGACCGTTGATAAGTACGTTCATGGAGCGACTTGCAATGTGAACAGACTGATGTAGTAGAAACCAGACTTAGGCTTGGTTACAAGTGCTTCTGGCAGTTTAATGTTGTGGTGGCCAGGCTTAGGCTTGGTTACAAGTACTTCTGGCAGTTAATGTTGTGGTGGCCAGGCTTAGGCTTGGTTACAAGTGCTTCTGGCAGTTTAATGTTGTGGTGGCCAGGCTTAGGCTTGGTTACAAGTGCTTCTGGCAGTTTAATGTTGTGGTGGCCAGGCTTAGGCTTGGTTACAAGTGCTTCTGGCAGTTTAATGTTGTGATGGCCAGGCTTAGGCTTGGTTACAAGTGCTTCTGGCAGTTTGATGTTGTGCTGGCCAGGCTTAGGCTTGGTTACAAGTGCTTCTGGCAGTTTGATGTTGTGCTGGCCAGGCTTAGGCTTGGTTACAAGTGCTTCTGGCAGTTTGATGTTGTGCTGGCCAGGCTTAGGCTTGGTTACAAGTGCTTCTGGCAGTTTGATGTTGTGCTGGCCAGACTTAGGCTTGGTTAAAAGTACTTCTGGCTGACACAGATCATAGGCCAACCCTATGATCACTTTCTTAATTATCCACTTGTTGAGGAATATAGACAATATAATAACAAATGAAAAATCACAAGATATCTTATTCGTGAAAATAAGATACCAGACAAAAAAAATTTCGTAATTTGCTTCCAATAGATAAGTCGACTGTAAATATAAATCCAGAAGTACTCCTATTAACCCATTTGGAGTCTTGTTCCTAGGCCTTTTGTGTATCCATATGCTCTTGTGCTACCATCCACAGGATGGATATTGAGGTGCACAGTAAACTAGCCTCTTAGGCAGGAAAATCTAAATCAAATCTAATCAAATATCCATGTGGTACCTGGAGTCTACCTGGAGTCTACCTGGAGTGTATTCCGTGGATCAACTCCCCTCCCCTCAGCCCAGTCCTTGACCAGGCCTCCAGGTGGATCAGGTCCTGATTAACTAGGTTGTTACTTGACTCACGAAATCGTAATGACGCGGTTGCAAACAAACCATACCACGGACGGGGATAGAACCCGCGACTCCCTGATCGCGGGTTCTATCCCCGTCCGTGGTAAGGTTGTTTTCTTTAGGCTGTTACTGCTGGCGGCACGTACTCCAACCTTCGAACCACAGCCTGGCTGATCAGGTAATGACTTTAGGTATCTGCCCGGCTTCCTCTTGAAGGCAGCCTGGGGAAAATAGGCTGTAGGAAGCTACCTTCTGCTACTGCAGCACAGCCGTACTGAGCCGAGATATAGTACGGCTGATCCGTTTGAGGACGAAGCCGCGGCTTCAGTAGTCGCTCCAAAGAAAATTAAAAATTTATTTAAGTACACTAAATTTGGTTTAAAATTTCTTATAAGTAAGTCTTACTTAGAGACAGGTTTGTAGTGATTTTGTCTGTGTCAGTACCAATTTGCTTTTTTGTGGGATGGAGGGGGATGGAAAAGTTAATGTATCGACTTGTTTACGATAAATTCTGAGTGTCGCATCTGATTAGCAGCAACTCTTGTAAGCTAATTGCTAAATAGTGTGTTACACTCCAAGTATTGTAACCACTATTTCCTTCTTTTTAGAGCATAACAATTTTGGTCAGAGAGGTTAGGGTAATAATAGTGATCCTCCGGAATGCCTAATTTTAATTAAGTATATTCATAATACAACAAAAGCCAGAAATAATATACGAATTATCGTATATAAGTTAAGAATGCATGTTTCTTCTATATTATCCAACATATACATAAGGCTTTCATAACAGACGATTAGGAGGAGATCCTAGATATAACATATATATAAATGGAGATTACTTTAATGTATAAAGTCTTGTTTCCCAATTGGAAGCAGTCAGAATAAAACAGAATATGTCCAGGCCGGCTAATAAACCTTGGCCAGTTACCAGAGACGAGCAGGAGTGTTCTCGTTGGCCGCTACTTCTTCACTGCTCGTCCCTCAACCTTGAGCATACAGGTAAAGTGGGTCACGTGACGTGACTCACCAACACTCAGTAGAGTAGTTGAACATAAAGGGGGGGGGGGAAAGGGGGGTATAACCATCGAACATCACGGCTAACTATACACCGGCACACCGGGCGGCAGGCAGGTTACTATACCTCCAATTAAACTTATCATGGCCATGTTACATAAATTATAATAATTGTTAATAAGAATTAGTCTTAATAATACAAGGACGTTCATTTCCAATTTAGCTATTAAAGGAAATAACCGCAATGTAATATTAAAGGAAGGTTAACCATAGGGGCATGACATAGTGCAACATCTGCCAGGCATTAAACTTAACGTGCTTGGGTATTTTAGGACATTGAACAATTTGGTCTCTCTTAAACATTTAAATTTGCCCTGTATATGTTATAATTAACCATTTTTATTGAAAAAAGTATCAGTTGTCGTACGAAAGGTTGGAGTGAGTGGGTAAAGGAGGTTTTACTGTAAGGGGCTTGGACTTCCAGCAAGCATGCGTGAGCGTGTTAGGAGTAGAGGCAAATTATTTTATGACTTGATGTGCGTTGGAGTGTGAGTAAAGTAACATTTATAAGAGATTCAGAGAAACCAGTTAGAGGGACTTGAGTCCTGGAGGTGGGAAGTACAGTGTCTGCACTCTGAAGGAGTGGGAATATTTATTGTTATGAACTATAGTATCGCATGCCTCTGGCAAGACAGTGATGGAGTGAATAATGATGGAAGTATTTCTTCTTAGTGGAAAACGGCTGATGTGTTAACAGGAATAGAAATCAGTTTCCATAAGGATGACAAATGAAGGCCTCTTCAGATTCCCTCCAAATCTTCAATGCTAATATCTAACTACATTATCAACTTTCTTTTTCTGTCTCATAAACACGCTAGATAACAGGGATATCTTGCTACTCCAACTTACACTTTGGTCACACTTCACAGACACGCACATGCATATATATATATACATACATCTAGGTTTTTCTCCTTTTTCTAAATAGCTCTTGTTCCTCTTTATTTCTTCTATTGTCCATGGGGAAGTACAAAAGAATCTTTCCTCCGTAAGCCATGCGTGTCGTATGAGGCGACTAAAATGCCGGGAGCAATGGGCTAGTAACCCCTTCTCCTGTAGACATTTACTAAAAAAGAGAAGAAGAAAAACTTTATAAAACTGGGATGCTTAAATGTGCATGGATGTAGTGCGGATGACAAGAAACAGATGATTGCTGATGTTATGAATGAAAAGAAGTTGGATGTCCTGGCCCTAAGCGAAACAAAGCTGAAGGGGGTAGGGGAGTTTCAGTGGGGGGAAATAAATGGGATTAAATCTGGAGTATCTGAGAGAGTTAGAGCAAAGGAAGCGGTAGCAGTAATGTTGAATGATCAGTTATGGAAGGAGAAAAGAGAATATGAATATGTAAATTCAAGAATTATGTGGATTAAAGTAAAGGTTGGATGCGAGAAGTGGGTCATAATAAGCGTGTATGCACCTGGAGAAGAGAGGAATGCAGAGGAGAGAGAGAGATTTCGGGAGATGTTAAGTGAATGTATAGGAGCCTTTGAACCAAGTGAGAGAGTAATTGTGGTAGGGGACCTGAATGCTAAAGTAGGAGAAACTTTTAGAGAGGGTGTGGTAGGTAAGTTTGGGGTACCAGGTGTAAATGATAATGGGAGCCCTTTGATTGAACTTTGTATAGAAAGGGGTTTAGTTATAGGTAATACATATTTTAAGAAAAAGAGGATAAATAAGTATACAAGATATGATGTAGGGCGAAATGACAGTAGTTTGTTGGATTATGTATTGGTAGATAAAAGACTGTTGAGTAGACTTCAGGATGAACATGTTTATAGAGGGGCCACAGATATATCAGATCACTTTCTAGTTGTAGCTACACTGAGAGTAAAAGGTAGATGGGATACAAGGAGAATAGAAGCATCAGGGAAGAGAGAGGTGAAGGTCCATAAACTAAAAGAGGAGGCAGTTAGGGTAAGATATAAACAGCTATTGGAGGATAGGTGGGCTAATGAGAGCATAGGCAATGGGGTCGAAGAGGTATGGGGTAGGTTTAAAAATGTAGTGTTAGAGTGTTCAGCAGAAGTTTGTTGTTACAGGAAAGTGGGTGCGGGAGGGAAGAGGAGCGATTGGTGGAATGATGATGTAAAGAGAGTAGTAAGGGAGAAAAAGCTAGCATATGAGAAGTTTTTACAAAGTAGACGTGATGCAAGGAGGGAAGAGTATATGGAGAAAAAGAGAGAGGTTAAGAGAGTGGTGAAGCAATGTAAAAAGAGAGCAAATGAGAGAGTGGGTGAGGTGTTATCAACAAATTTTGTTGAAAATAAGAAAAAGTTTTGGAGTGAGATTAACAAGTTAAGAAAGCCTAGAGAACAAATGGATTTGTCAGTTAACAATAGGAGAGGAGAGTTATTAAATGGAGAGTTAGAGGTATTGGGAAGATGGAGGGAATATTTTTAGGAATTGTTAAATGTTGATGAAGATAGGGAAGCTGTGATTTCGTGTACAGGGCAAGGAGGAATAACATCTTGTAGGAGTGAGGAAGAGCCAGTTGTGAGTGTGGGGGAAGTTCGTGAGGCAGTAGGTAAAATGAAAGGGGGTAAGGCAGCCGGGATTGATGGGATAAAGATAGAAATGTTAAAAGCAGGTGGGGATATAGTTTTGGAGTGGTTGGTGCAATTATTTAATAAATGTATGGAAGAGGGTAAGGTACCTAGGGATTGGCAGAGAGCATGCATAGTTCCTTTGTATAAAGGCAAAGGGATAAAAGAGAGTGCAAAATTATAGGGGGATAAGTCTGTTGAGTATACCTGGTAAAGTGTATGGTAGAGTTATAATTGAAAGAATTAAGAGTAAGACGGAGAATAGGATAGCAGATGAACAAGGAGGCTTTAGGAAAGGTAGGGGGTGTGTGGACCAGGTGTTTACAGTGAAACATATAAGTGAACAGTATTTAGATAAGGCTAAAGAGGTCTTTGTGGCATTTATGGATTTGGAAAAGGCGTATGACAGGGTGGATAGGGGGGCAATGTGGCAGATGTTGCAAGTGTATGGTGTAGGAGGTAGGTTACTGAAAGCCTAATGGTGCCAGAGTGGGCTGAATAGAGAGGGGGTTGATAGGGTATGGAAATAGATGGAGGGGGAAAGAGAGAAACCTGGGAGAGTGAGTTAAGAATGGATGAACTGTAGGTGTAAAGGTTGGTGAAAGACAGAGGGAGGGATGTTAGGAAATGGAGGGCAGAATGAGGTAGTATAATAATATCAGACAAAACTGCTAAGAGAATTCAGCATCAAACTTCCTTCTCAGAATTAGCGTTGGATACTTTGTGAGACTTGTGAGCCTCAGTGAGAGGCTCCAGTGAGAGGCAGTTCTGTCCGATGATAATCAATGTGGGATTATCTGGGTTTGATGAGGTCCGGGTTGAGAACCCGTGAGTTTTTTTTTTTTATATTTTTATTAGAAACCTTATAAAAGTACAAATGATGCATAATCAAGTACAGGCATACAAAACATTCTTTTGTGCTACTAGTACCAGGTTATTCCTGGCGGGAACAAGTATTATAACATCTTGTTATAGCAAACAATACACGCTGAGGCAAACCTCACTAATGTATAACAGTCATTAATAGTTGCCGCCAAGCCATTGTACCCAACGACAACACACCAAAATGAAACTTTACATAGTTTAACAATATAAAATGAATACCTGACATGTCCTATCACAACAAAAACAACATACAAATGTACATCATCACAAGATTACTAAAGTTGAAATTTTCATACACGACTAAAACCATAACCACCTTTAACATACAATATATGTACTACACATATCATGTCAGTAAAGTAAAAAGACCTTAACCAAAGCTACCATAACTACAAAACAAGATATAACTCTAACATACCCGCTATGACAGGGTACAGAGTATTGGTTAAGTTATGTTACATTATATCCTAACAAATAGGAATTCGAAGGAACGTATGATTCCTTATGCACAATAACAATAGAGAAACTGTATTTTACTATTATTAATATGTTAACCCTCTAATACAATAATTCTGCTACAGAAAACAGAACAACATACATGTAACATACAATAATAAAATAACCCAAAACAAGTTTTTATAACAAACCTTGGTACATTAAAGGGTTTAAACCCAAACCCTATACATAATTTTTTTTTTTTTTTTTTTTTTTATTTTTATTTAAAACAGAGCAAATACAATAATGATAATAGTATAAAATTAAAAACCATACTAGATATTACAAAACCTCTAGTACACAATCCCGGTGCATTTTAAGAACACCATAGATCAAGGCCATATTACAACCATATACATAACCCACAACCATATACATAACCTACAAACCCTCCTTTTATAATAATCATTATTGCCAGTGCAGACACAGCTGACACTTCTACCCCCCCCCCGTATGTACAGTCCCCGTTCTAAATAACATACATTGAATTTTTTTATATTTTATTTAAAAACAACATACACATGATACAAGCCGACAATTAGCAAATCCAAAACCGTGACAGACAATGTCAGTACACACACAATAAACAAAAAAAACATTTTAACATATTGATATAACGAAATTCTACCGTAAGAAACCCAACCCGTTTACGGGGAAAAAAAAACATACCGACTACAAAATAGAACGTCGGAGTCATAAAACATGTAGGAATAAGTCCTATAATCATGTATATATGTATATACATACACATGCACATATACACATACATGTATGTGCACATATGTTCTTACAGCACAGACTGGATTATACTAGAACAAACAAACAAACAAAAAAAAAAAAAAAAGACTTATCACTAAAAAAAAAACTAGACAAACTAAATACATAACATCCAAAACAGAAGTGGCAGACAATTGCAGGTACACACAAAAAACATTGTAACACATTGATATAACAAATTCTACTAAAATAACCCAACCAACCGACTTCCAAACAAACAGTCGGAGTCATTATAAAACATGTAGGAATGAGTCCTACAAACATATATATATGTATACATATACGCATGCATATACACACATACGTGTATGTGCATTTGTTCGTACAGAACAAACTGGATCATACATAGAAATAAAGCTCTAAATGACTTTTCACCAAATAAACTAAAAAAATATTACATCCAATGATAGAACTATACCTAAGACATTGGTTCCCACAAACACACCTACACACACAAAATTAATGTTACCGATTAACACTCAATATATAATATGACCTTCCAGTCAAATGAAGGGTATATATAAACCCCATCAAATACTTTTATATTTTCGTACATAGGTCATTTTGTACGATAAAAAAGAGACGTATGACAAGGATAAATCTAACATCAGATTCGAATGTATAAAACATATCCTCACAATATACATATAAATATAAACCCCCTATATAAAATGGTTCTTATAACAATAAGAGAGAAAACAGAAAATCACATACTACTTTTGACTCTGTGATTTTACAAATTCATAAAGGTCTACATACCCCGGAGCCCCCGACGGCTCCCTGCAAAAAAAAAACTTTACCCACATCTACCACCTTGCAAACCAATCAACCTTCCTCATCAGGCTTCCAATCACTCCAAGAGGACACACCACTGAAGAGACCAACCCCTTGCCTCTCACCCCGTCACCAAACGGAGTAGACGTTCAACAGTAAGTTCACGATATCCCTCCGGAAAACTAATTACCCACCTTCCCCCATATAATTGTTTGTTCCTACATGCTGTCCTATAAAAACACGCCGCCAACGCTTTTATCCTAATGTTTCCCTCCACCTCCCTCATCCCCCAAGAAACATGCAAGTAATCAACTATTACGTATCTGATAGCCCTCCCCACCTCTTTGGGTACCCCTCCCATATCTAACATTAAAGCCCTGAGGGTTGATATCTGTCCCCCCCCCCAATAAAAAGAAAACCCTCTTCAACCACAATCTTACCACCTCCAAAGCAGAACAAAAATATACTTTTTTTTTTTATATTTTTATTTAAAACAACACAATACATTAAATAAATAAAAGAACACAGTATCAGTTCTTACTCAAAATTATAAATCTCATTGTCTAAATGAACACAGACGATTAACGTTGTGTTGTCACACCTGTCCCTCATCCCATATACATTACATCCAATGTAACTATGTTAAGTAAGATTACATCATTATTATTATAACCAAGGAAAACCCAAACCTACAATCTGCATTATTTTTTCCACTTTGTTATTTATATATTATTAATCCACATAATCTTCAAACTCCTTTACAATACTCATTATTGCCAGTGCCGACACAGCTGACACTTCTACCCCCCCCACTCATTATTGTCAGTGCCGACACAGCTGACACTTCTCCCCCCCCCCCCCGTAGTACATCCCCTTCAAAATAACATACATTAATTTCCAATGAATGTCATTGAAAACAATATCTACAAAAAAATAAACGGGGTCATTATAAGAAAATTAGGAACAGTCCGAAATCATATATGTAACTATAGCATGCATATACACAACGTGTATTGCACTTATTCATAAAACAAACAAAATCATACTAGAAATAAATCCTAAATGACTTGTCGAAAATAAACTAAATATTACAATCTATGATAGAACTTTTACAAAGACATTGGTTCCCCCAAACACACCACAACACAAAGTTAATGTTCGATTAACACTCAATATAAAAAGGGCCCTTTCCAAACAAAAAAAGGGATATAAAAACCCCATAAAATACTTATATATTTTCGTACATAGTCATAATGTACATTTTCAATACAATAAAAAAAAAAAAAAAGGTGTAACAAGGCAAAAACTATCTTCAGATTAAAGATATATAAACTAACCTCACTTATACATATAAAAAAAAAACCTCCTATTAAAATATTCTTAACAAAAAGGGGAAAACCGAAAATCAATACAACTTTTGACTCGTGTTTTTAAAAAAATTTCATAAGGTCACTACCCTACAATAAACTTTACCCACATCAACCACCGTGCAAACTAATAAACCATACCTCATCGGGTTTTTCCAATCACACCAAGGGGGCACACCACTGAAGAGAAAAAACCCCTTGCCTCTCACCCCATACTCAAAGGGAGTAAATTTTTCAACGAAAACCCAAACGATATCCCTCCAAAACTAATTACCCCCCTTTCCCCCATATAATTGTTTGTTCCTACATGCTTCCAAAAAAACACGCCGCCAAACGTTTTTTACCCAATGTTTCCCCCACCTCCCTCACCCCCCAAGAAACATGAAAGAATAAACTATTAGTATCTGATAGCCCTCCCCACCTTTTTGGGGTACCCCTCCCATTTCTAACATTAAAGCCCTGAGGTTTGATATCTGTCCCCCCCCCAATAAAAAAAAACCTTTTCAACCAAATCTTCCCACCTCCAAAGCAAACAAAAAAAACACAAAAAAGCCTTTCAACTTCCCCCCCAAAACCGCATGATGCCTCTCCCCAAAAAACCCTTTCGTCTTAGCACCTCTTTCGATGCAACGTCCCCTAAAAATCTATAAACTAATTCCCTCGTTTGCCGTTTTCTTAATTTCAATTTTCCACCCATATCCTCTCCAATCATATGGGGATACACTGCCACCCCTTTGCATTGATTCCCTGACGACGACCCCACCCCACTAACCTTTTTTACCTTTTTTTTTTAACTGCATACCTTTACATAAACCGCAACATATTTCACATCCACAAGTCCCTCCACCCCACCATTTGCGGATACCCCCCATCACCTCCCCCACCCGAACCCCCCCTTTCCCCCCGCGCCCAATATACCTCTGCTTCACAATAGCGCCTTCACCCTAGACCCAAATCCATCAACCCCAAATCCCCCCTTTTTTAAAACCGCAGTCATTCCCCAATCTTTCCCCAACCAAACCCCCCCAAAACCCCCCCACACAACCTTAATACTTTCTTTGAATCCAAAATATCCTAAACTTTTTAAAGGGGGTAAATTTCCGCCACCCCCCCACACCTTACTATAAATCGCGTTTTTACCACCACAACCCTTTGATGCAAGGTTACACCCCCGGGCCCTTAACTCCTGACCCTCCCAAAAAACCTTTTATTACCATTTCTGAATTAACCCCCCTGCTCCCCTAAAACCTGCTAAATACAAAATCCCAAATTTTTACCTATCTACAGTTATCCACCCAAACCCTCCCCCAAGGTCCCCCCACCCAATTGCCTACCTCCACAACCGTGTTTTCTGCTTATTAACTCCATCCCAGTAATTCCCCAAAAATCTCAATTCCCCTTTTTCCCCTTTTATTTAAAATCCTTCTACTCATTAATAAAACAGTTGTATCACTCAAACCCAAAAAATTTTCCCAAAAAAATCCACCTCCTCCCCACCCCTTCCCACCCACCATAAACCCAAACATAAAAGGTTTCTGCATACACAAAGAGATTTGGGAGAGTGGACCCCCTGCCTTAAACCCCCCCCCCATCTTACGTACCCAAACCTACCATTTCCCTGTACTCTCACGTGCTTTCTCTACAAGTCCACCCATCCAACCACCCTCCCCCAAAACCCTTTTCTCACCAACCTCAAAAAAAAAACCCCCTATCCACTAATCATAACTTTCTCCCAATCCAGACCTAAAATACCTCCCTTATACACCCCAAAGGAAAAATCCCAATCCCGCCCAGACCACCCGCAAACTCCCCCCGGGTAACAAATTGCCCCCATGTATACCGACCCCATGACCTTCCACATTCCCCAAAAATTTTTCGAAAAAACCTTGTAATCTGCCACATAAAAATATTGCTCGTAAGCACTAACTCTCTTCCCCCCCTCTTCTTTGCACCAAAACATGCACCCGTACTTTTCATGTGCCCAACTTCCCACAAATTTAAAATATACCCATACCCAACAAAACACTGCCTAATACACCCCCCCTTTGCTCTATAAAAAATCATTTGGTATACCGTCTATCCCTGGTTTTTCCCCCTCCATCCCGAAAACTGCCTCTTTTCCACCTCAACCTCACTTAACCAAACCCCCAACCCCACTCTATCCTGCTCACTTAAAAAGCTATTAACCCCCCTTCAAAAATACCCCCCAGGAAAACCCCCCCCCCCCCCCAACTCCCTTTCTCCCCAAACCCAAATATCAGCATAGAGATCATACTTTCCTATTGGGGTAGGACTCGACCCCTGGGTAAACCCCCCCACCCCAGGCTTGTCTCCAATTGTAGAATGTGGTTACACTCTGTCGGTCCCTAAATTTTTCTAAAACAAACCCAGACGGCTTAACACCCCCCAAACATCCTCTAACCCCGCCCTAACCCTAATTGCATCAAACCTACATTGGTATTTCAGCGATCCTGCTCCGCAGAAATGTCCATTTTATCCCCCCAAACCCCTCCCCCAAAATAACAATCTTGCAACTGTCCCTCCAGATAATTTTGCAACCCAAAACGCCACCTGCCCCTTCCCGTCCCCTAAACCCTTAAAAAAATTCGCTATTCC
Source organism: Cherax quadricarinatus (assembly GCF_026875155.1). Lineage (NCBI taxonomy): Eukaryota > Metazoa > Arthropoda > Malacostraca > Decapoda > Parastacidae > Cherax > Cherax quadricarinatus. The sequence continues at coordinate 12,442 of NW_026509560.1, forward strand.
CGGGTTTTGCCTGCATTTCCCACCAATCTAACAGATCTACCCCCCCACCTCCCAAAAAAGGGAACCAAACCCAACACTGAAAAAAAAGGCCCCCCCCTCCCCCCTTAGAAGCCTTACATTTAATTTTTCCCGACCCAGAATAAAAACCACCACTCCTCCCAATCAAATCTGCTATTAAAACCCCCCTGTGATCCAAAACCCCACATCGAAGGTTTTTCACCCCCACAACACTATACCCGCTTTAAAATAAATTCTGTCCAATCGCGCTTTAATCCCCTACGGACGAACGTTGCTCCACTAGTATCCCCCCCCCCCCCACCACATCAAAAAACCCCCAAAAACTCGCAATACATCCCTCAGCCGCTCCAAAACAACCCGCCCCCTGTTCGACTCCCTCCTAATCACACAATTTCCCAAACACCACCTATTACCGTTAAGCAGGCAAACCTCTCAAGTGATACAGCAATACCCTCTGAAAAAAATCTACTTTTAAAACCCGGTATTGCTATTGCTGGCATGTAAAAATCCTACAAAACTAGCTCGACTCTCCCCCCCAGACACCATCCACCCTCACGACCCTCCCCCCCCCCCCCCCCCTCTTCCCAGCCGTGACACCAAGGGGGTGGTCTCCTTTATCGCCACTGCTACCCCCCCCCTTTTAAAAGCAAACCACGTAACAAAATCCCATATCCTTTTAAAAAACCCCAACAAAAACAACCAGCCCTATATTTGCTCCTTTCAAAAAACAAATTCTACATCAAACCGCCGTAAAAACCACTCCAACCAAACTTTCTTAACCTCGTCTTAAGTCCAGACATTTAAACGTGAAACCCCTTTTGAAAAATTTTAGAAGTGGCGGCTTCCCCCCAGCCGCGGGGGTTTTCTCCTGCACTTTTTACATTACTATTCCCTTTCCACCGAGTTTTTCCTGTCATCACCCTCCCCCCCCCTCTCCCACTGGCAACTCAGGGGCCACCTCACCACTATGTGGCATCGGCTCCACAACCCCTGCCCAGACTTCTTCCCCCCCCCTCTCCCCGGGGTAATAACCTCGTCTATCTCTGATGCCGCATTTCTTTTTTTCCCGAACTTTTACTTACACACATCTCACCCTCCCAGAAAAAATCCTCCTGGGTAAAACCTCCACGGCCCCACACCTCCAGCCTTTTTTCTTTCTCAAGTCTTTTCCCAAATTTTTTTTGTCCCCCCCCAGTCTCCACTTCCAAAAAAACAAAAATTTGGGCCCCGTTTTCATCCCCCTCCAAAAAACCTTGATCATCTCCCAAAAACCCTTGATGAACTTCCATAAAACTCCTAGATAACCCTTGACTACCCCCCCCCCTCCCCCCCTGGGTTTTTGACCACTCTCCTCCCCCCCATCCCCGGGCGACCTCCTTCCCAGAGATCAGACCTCCGGGCCTCCCAGGCAACGAGCCAGGCACCCAAAACACGCTGTTGAATCACAAACGCGTTTCCAGAATTTTGAGGACCCCCTCCAGGACCCGGGCTCCTGGCTCATAAGAGCTCACAGACACATGTTTTCTCTCCCCCCTAGTACACAAAACCCCGTTCACAACCGGCACGTTACATAATTGGAAGCCTTTTTTAAAGAATTTAAGAGTTAAGAAACCCTTCCGGCATTTCCCTTTAACGGACCATCCCTCCATACCCCCATGGTTGCAGAATCACTGACCAAACTGCGAAAAAAATCCTTAGTCCATACACCTACCTCGAAAGGGGACATTTGTACCTTCACCCGTGAAGACTTAAAACATCATGAACACAACACCCGCTGATTCCACCATGCTTGTTCCTGGTACTGTTCACAATTCTTGTGTAGAAGCCGGCTCCAGAAAAATTTACGAAGATTCTTGTCAAACCATTAAGACGACGCCATATAATTTCCCCGTTGGGAACCATATGTGTCCGATGATGTTAGGGAGAAGTACTTTCATCTATCTCCACTTAAAAGTACCCGAACCAGCTCTATGCAGATGTTTTTCTCTCCCTACTGTAGTTCAAGCCCTTTTGATTCCCAAAAGAGCGCCACGCCACACTACTCAATGGTTGTTTTTACTGTGGTGCTCGCCTAAAAACAGCAGAGGGGGGCTGGCACAACTGCACTCCACCGTAGCAGGCAGGAATGAACATTAATTAAACCTAATGAATGGTCATACCCTGACCTCATCAAAAACCCTTTAAAGAGTATTTTTTCCTAATATTGGTATTTTCATAACAAACACAAAAACATAAATTACAGACTAAAACAGATATGAAAAAATTTCATTCCTATAACATACACTGTAATAAGTAGAAA
>NW_026509561.1:0-10029 GCF_026875155.1 Cherax quadricarinatus
TCCCCCCCGGGGGGGTTCCAGGGGTCCACTCTGTGATGCCAGGGCTCCCCCTTCTCCACTTCCCCCACGCCCCAACCTTGCACCCCCCCCCGGGGCCGGTTCCAGGATCCCCTGTTGACGCCAGGTGCTCCCCCTTCTCCACTTTCCCCCACGCCCCAACCTTGCATCCCCCCCCGGGTCCGTGGTTCCAGGAGTCCACCTGTGTGCGGGGCCCGGTGCTCCCCTTCCCCACTCCCCCACGCCCCCAACCTTGCACCCCCCTGGGTCCTGTTCCGGAGTCCCCTTGTGATGCCAGGTGCTCCCCCTTCCCACTTCCCCCACGCCCCAAACCCTTTCATTCCCCCCAGGTTTCCCTTCCCCACTACCCCCTCCCTCAACCTTGCATCCCCCCGGGTCCCCTTCCCCACTACCCCCACACCCCAACCTTGCGTCCCCCCCGGGTCCGTGGTTCCCGGGGCCACCGTGTGACCCAGGGGCTCCCCCTTTCCCCCCCTTCCCCCACGCCCCTACCCTTTCTCCCCCAGGTCCGGGTTCCCGGATCCACCTCTGTGACGCCAGGGGCCCCCCTTCTCCCCTTCCCCCACCCCCAACCTTGCTCCCCCCCGGGTCCCTGGTTTTTCCGGAGTCCACCTTTTGACGCCAGGTGGTCCCCCTTCCCACTTCCCCCACCCCCAACCCTTTCTCCCCCCCCCGGGGCCTGGTTCCAGGAGTCCACCTGGTAAGCCAGGTGCTCCCCCCTTCACCACTATTCCCCCGCCCCCAACCTTGCATCCCCCCGGGCCCCTGATTCCGGAGTACACCCCGTGTACGTCAGGGGGCTCCCCCTTCCCACTACCCCCACCCCCAACCTTGCACCCCCCCCGGCTCCGTGGTTTTCCCGGGGTCCCCTGTGTGACGCCCGGGGCTCCCCCTTTCCCCCCTTCCCCCCGCTCCAACCTTGCACCCCCCCGGCCCCCTGGTTCCAGGAGTCCACCTTGTGACGCCAGGTGCTCCCCCTTCCCCACTTCCCCCACCCCCAACCTTGCATCCCCCCGGTCCGGGGGTTTCCCGGATCCACCCTGGTGACGCCCCGGGCTCCCCCTTCTCCATTCCCCACACCCCAACCCTTTCATTTCCCCCTGGGCCGTGGTTCCGGAGACCACCTGTGTGACGCCAGTTGCTCCCCCTTCCCAACTACCCCCACCCCCGACCTGCATCCCCCCCCCCGGGGTCGTGGTTCCCGGGTCCACCTGTGTGACGCCAGTGCTCCCCTCCCCCTACCCCCAGCCCCCAAACCCTTTCATCCCCCCCCCGGGCCCTGGTTCCCGGAGTCCACCCGTGTGATGCCGGGCTCCCCCTTCCCCCCCTACCCCCACACCCCAACCCTTTCATTCCCCCCCCCGGTCCCTGGTCCCGGAGTCCCCCGTGTGACGCCACGTGCTCCCCCTTTCCCCCCCAACCCCCCCCACCCAACCTTTTCCCCCCGGGTTTTCCTTGGTTCCCGGAGTCCCCCTGTTGACGCCCGGTCCCTTTCCCTTCCCCACTTACCCCCCACACCCCAACCTTCATCCCCCTGGGGCCCCCCCCCCACTACCCCCACCCGTAACCTTTCACCCCCCGGGGCCGTGGTTCCAGGAGACCACCTGGTGTCCAGGTGCTCCCCCCTTTCCCCCCTACCCCCCACCCCAACCTTGATCCCCCGGGTCCCCCTTCCCCGCTACCCCCACACCCAACCTTCCATCCCCCCCGGGGGCCCCTGGTTCCAGGAGTTTCCCCTGTTGACGCCAGGGGCTCCCCTTCCCCCCTACCCCCCACCCCCCAAACCTTGCATCCCCCCCCCGGGCCATCTTCCCCACTACCCCCCCTCCCACTTGCTCCCCCCCCGGGCCTGGTTCCAGGGGTCCACCTTGTGATGCCAGGTTCTCCCCCTTCCCCCCCTACCCCCCCCACCCCAACCTTCATACCCCCCGGGGGCCGTGGTTCCGAATCCCCCGGGACCCGTCTCCCCCCCTTCCCCACTACCCCACATCCCACCCTTTCATCCCCCCCGGGTCCGGTTCTAGGGGTCCACCTTTGTGACCCGGGGTTCCCCCTTCCCCCCAACCCCCCCCCACCCCAACCTTGCATCCCCCCCCCGGGGCCGTGGTTCCTGGAGTCCACCGTGTGACGCCAGGTGCCCCCCCTTCCCCCCTTCCCCCCACACCCCAACCTTGCATCCCCCCCGGGTCTGTGGGTTTCCCGGATCCCCCTTGGTGTCAGGGCTCCCCCCTTCCCCCTTTTCCCCCCACCCCTATTGCACCCCCTCGGGTCCGTGTTCCAGGATCCACCTGTGTGAGTAGGGGTCCCCCTTCCCCCCCTTCCCCCCCCACCCCAACCTTGCAAACCCCCCCGGGGGCCCCGGTTTCCAGGAGCCCCCTGTGTGACGTCAGGTGCTCCCCCTTCCCCACTTCCCCACACCCCCAAACCTTTCTTCCCCCCCGGGTCCGTGGGTTCCAGGAGTCCACCTTGTGACGTCAGGTGCTCCCCTTTCCCCACTTCCCCCCCTTTTCCCCCACCCCCAACCTTGCATCCCCCCCGGGTCCGTGGTTCCAGGGTCCCCCTGGGGTGCATCAGGTCTCCCCCCTTTCCCCCTTCCCCCACCCCAAACCCGCATCCCCCCCCCCGGTCCGTGTTTCCCGGATCCCCTGTGTGGGCTCATTGCTCCCCCTTCCCACTTTCCCCCACACCCCAACCTTTCTCCCCCCCGGGCCCCTGGGATACAACCTGTCGGATTGTATACCATTTGATGTTTATCTTGTCAGACCTGCAACACATGGCATTTTTTTAAAAAAAACACCTTTGGGCAAGCTTTTTAAATGAGAAGTGTTGGGTCTGAAGGGACATGACCTCTCAGTGGCACATTTCACACTACTACTACAATACTACACTATAACTTCTAAATACTACAACTACTAAAACTACACAACACACAACTACCAACTACTACTACTACTTACTAGTAAATACTACTACTATACTACTACCTACTATACTACTACTCTGCACCTCTCCTTCCGACAGTATTTAAGTCCCCGCACTGTCGCTTTTATCTTCAATAGTTCCTGACTATGGAACTGAACTTCTCCAGGCCGAGGCTGACAAAGAATTATACGACTACAAGGTGATGGTGTTACATCGTCTTCACATCTCTACTTTCCGCCCACTTTCTTATTTTGACGAAGAACCTTGTGGGGAAACCCCCCCCCCCCCCAAAAAATTTTAAAAAATTTTTTTAAAACAATATATAATTAATATAAATATATATTATATATATAATAAAAAATATATATATATATATATATATAAATATAAAATATAAATATATATCATATATATATATATGCAAACAACATCTGAAAGAAAGAAATTTCCCAAACGCTTTTGGACTACTTCATTATCAAGGAAATATGAAAGTAACTCCAAGGAATATATAAGGGTCTGGTCGGGACCTCACTACAGATCCCACAAACGGTTTTTAAAACCCTGACGCGCGGCGGCCAACTTGGAAAGGTTTTTCCCCCCCCCCGAAACCACCCCACAAACTATTTACCCAAGAAATAAGAAATTTTAAAGATTATTTGTCCAGTGTAAATTTTTAAATTTTTCCAAATTCATTAATTATAAAAGGTTTTTTTTTTATAAACCAAAGGAAATATTATATTTTTTGTCAAAACTGCTTTTTATGAAAAAAGATTCATTATATTCCTGTCGACCATGGACTTTCTGATACTATTTCTCAACTTTTTTAATTATTATTATTATTTTAAAACAAAAAGAACGCAACCCCAAGGGGCTATACAGCCTGGGGGCAAAAGGGAAACAGGGCATGGGGCAAAAAAGGGGGATGGATGATAATGGTTAGGATAACAGCGGGAGTGGATGGGAAAGGGTAAAGGGGAGCAGGTTCTTGAACCCCAAAAAGTTCTTAAGCATATTCCCCCGGATTTCAAAGGGGGCAAGGGTTTTTGAACCAAAATGTGGGCTTAAGCTATTCCCCCAGGGATTTCAAGGGAGCAAAATTTTGAACCAAAATGTGGGCTTTTTATTCCTCAGGGATTTTTAAGGGGGCAAGGTTCTTGAAAAAATGGTTTTTAAGCATATTCCCCAGGTATTTCAAGGGGGCAAGGTTCTTGAACCCAAAATGTTCTTAAGCATATTCCTCGGATTTCAAGGAGCAAGGTTCTTGAACCAAAATTGTCTTTTATATTCCCAGGGGATTTCAAGGGAGCAAGGTTCTTGAAGCAAAATGTGTCTTTAAACTATTTTTCCCCAGGGTTTTCAAAGGGGGGCAAGGGTTTTTGAACCAAAATGTTCTTAACATATTCCTCAGGGATTTCAAGGGGGCAAAGGTTCTTTAACCCAAAAAGTGTCTTTAAAATATTCCCCGTATTTCAAGGGGGCAAATTCTTTAAAACCAAAATGGTTTTTAAGCTTTCCTCAGGGGATTTTTAAGGGGCAAGGGTTTTGAACCAAAAAGGTCTTAAAAATATTCCTCAGGGATTTCAAGGGGCAAGGTTCTTTAACCCAAAAATTTTTTAAAACATACTCCCAGGTATTTCAAGGACAAAGGGTTCTTGAAACCCCAAATGTGTCTTAACATATTCCTCAGGTATTTCAAGGGAGCAAGGTTCTTGAACCAAAATGTGTCTTAAGCCTATTCCTCAGGTATTTCAAGGGAGCAAGGTTCTTTAACCAAAAGTGTCTTTTTATATTCCTCAGGTATTTTAAAGGGCAGGTTCTTGAACAAAAATGTGCTTAAACATATTCCCCAGGTATTTCAAGGGGGGCAAGGGTTCTTGACCCAAAAAGTGTCTTAAGCATATTCCCCAGGGATTTCAAGGGACAAGGTTCTTAATCAAATGTTCTTAAAAACTATTCCCAGGTTTTCAAAGGGGCAAGGTTTTTGAACCAAAAAAGTATCTTTTAAACATATTTTCCCCGGTATTTCAAGGGGGCAAGGTTCTTGAACCAAAAAGTGTCTTAACATTTCCCCAGGTATTCAAGGGGGGCAAGGTTTTGAACCAAATTGTCTTAAGCATATTCCTCAGGGATTTCAAGGGAGCAAGTTCTTGAACCAAAATGTGTCTTAAGCCCAAATTTCCTCAGGGTTTTTAGGGCAAGGTTCTTGAACCAAAATGGTCTTAAGCATATTCCCCAGGGGATTTCAAAGGGGGGGAAGGTTCTTGAACCAAAATGTGTCTTAACATATTCCCCCAGGATTTTTAAGGCAAGGTTTTTTGAACCAAAAATGTGTTTTCTATTCCTCAGTATTTCAAGGGAGCAAGGTTTTTGAAAACCCAAAAAGGTCTTAACATATTCCTCAGGGATTTTAAGGGGGCAAGGTTCTTGAACCAAAATGTTCTTAACATATTCCTAGGGTTTTTTTAAGGGGGGAAAGGGTTTTTGAACCAAAATGTGTCTTTCATATTCCTCAGGTATTTCAAGGAGCAAGGTTCTTGAACCAAAATTTCTTAAGCTATTCCTCAGGGATTTCAAGGGGCAAGGGTTTTTAACCAAAATGGCTTAAGCAATTCCTCAGTATTTAAGGAGCAAGGTTTTGAACCAAAAAGTGTCTTTTATATTCTCAGGTATTTTAAGGGGGAAGGGTTTTGAACCAAAATGTGTCTTTTTAAAAAAATTCCCCGGTATTTCAAAGGGAGCAAGGTTCTTGAAAAAAAAATGTGTCTTAAGCATATTCCCAGGGATTTATAAGGGAGCAAGGTTTTTGAACCCAAAAAATGTCTAAGCATATTCCTAGGTATTTCAAGGGGGCAAGGGTTTTTGAACCAAAAAGTGTCTTTAAACTATTCCCCATATTTCAAGGGGGCAAGGTTCTTGAACCCAAAAAGTGTCTTAACATATTCCTCAGGTTTTCAAGGGAGCAAGGGTTTTTGAACCAAAATGTTCTTAAGCAATTCCCCAGGGATTTCAAGGGAGCAAGGTTTTTTGAAAAAAATGTGTCTTAAGCATATTCCCCAGGTATTTCAAGGGGGCAAGGTTCTTGAACCCAAAAAGTGTCTTAAACATATTCCTCAGGGGATTTAAGGAGCAAGGTTCTTTAACCAAAAAGTGTCTTAAGCATATTCCCAGGTATTTCAAGGAGCAAGGTTCTTGAACCCAAAAGGCTGCCAATTTCCCAGGATTTCAAGGGAGAAGGTTCTTTAACCAAAATGGTCTTAAACATATTCCCCAGGTATTTCAAGGGGGCAAAGGGTTTTTGAACCAAAATGTGTCTTAAAACATATTCCCCAGTATTTTAAAGGGGGCAAGGTTCTTGAACCAAAATTGTTTAAGCTATTCCCAGGGTTTTTAAAGGGGGCAATTCTTAACCAAAATGTGTCTTAAGCATATTCCCCAGGTATTTTAAGGGGGCAAGGTTTTGAACCCCAAAAAGGTCTTAAGAATCCTCAGGTATTTCAAGGAGCAATTCTTGAAAACCCAAAAAGTGTCTTAACATATTCCAGGTATTTCAAAGGGGCAAGGTTCTTGAACCCAAAAATTTCTTTATATTCCTCAGGGTTTTCAAGGGACAAGGTTCTTGAACCAAAATGTGTTTTTAAGCAAAATTCCCCAGGGTTTTTAAGAAAGGTTTTTGAACCAAAATGTGTCTTTAAACTATTCCCCAGGGATTTTAAGGGGGCAAGGTCTTTAACCAAAAGTGTCTTTTAATTCCTAGGTATTTTAAGGGGGCAAGGGTTTTGAACCAAAAAAGTTTCTTTAAACATATTTCCCCAGGTATTTCAAGGGGCAAGGTTCTTTAACCAAAATGTGCTTAAGCATATTCCCCAGGTATTTCAAGGGGCAAGTTCTTGAACCAAAATGTTCTTTCATATTCCTCAGTTTTTCAAGGAGCAAGGTTCGGGAACCAAATGTGTTTAAACATATTCCTCAGGTATTTCAAGGGACAAGGGTTTTTGAACCAAAATTGTCTTAGCAATTTCCCCAGTATTTCAAGGAGCAAAAGGGTTTTGAACCAAAATGGTCTTAACATTTTTCCTCAGGTATTTTAAGGGGGCAAGGTTTTTGAACCAAAATGTGTCTTTAAAAAATTTCCTCAGTATTTGGAGCAAGGTTTTTGAACCAAAATGTGTCTTAAGCATATTCCCTCAGGTTTTCAAGGGAGCAATTTTTGAACCAAAAATGTGTCTTAAACTATTCCTCAGGTATTTTAAGGGGCAAGGTTTTTGAACCAAAAAAGTGTCTTAAGCATATTCCCAGGTATTTCAAGGGGGCAAGGTCTGAACCAAAAAGTTTCTTAACATTTTCCTCAGGTATTTTAAGGGAGCAAGGTTTTTGAACCAAAATGGTTTTTAAGCAATTCCCCAGGTATTTTTGGGAAAAAGGTTTTTGAACCAAAATGTTTTAAGCAATTCCTCAGGGTTTTTTTAAGGGGGCAAGGGTTTTTGAACCAAAATGTGTCTTTTTATATTCCTCGGGGGTTTTTAAGGGCAAGGTTCTTGAACCAAAATGTGTCTTAAGCATATTCCTCAGGTATTTCAAGGGAGCAAGATTCTTGAACCAAAATGTGTCTTAAGCATATTCCCCGGTTTTTAAGGACAAGGTTTTTTGAAACCAAAAAGTGTCTTAAGCAATTCCCCCCAGGAAATTTCAAGGGAGCAAGGTTCTTTAACCAAAATGTGTTTTAAACATATTCCTCAGTATTTTAAAGGGGGCAAGTTCTTGAACCAAATGTGTCTTAAACATATTCCTCAGGATTTCAAGGGAGCAAATTTGAACCAAAATGTGTCTTAAGCATATTCCTCAGGTATTTCAAGGGAGCAAGGTTCTTGAACCAAAATGTGTCTTAAGCATATTCCTCAGGTATTTCAAGGGAGCAAGGTTTTTTAACCAAAAAAGTGTTTAAGCTATTTTCCCCGGTATTTCAAGGGGGCAAGGTTCTTTTAACCCAAAAAGTGTCTTTTTATATTCCTCAGGTATTTTAAGGGCAAGGTTCTTGAACCCAAAATGTGTCTTTAAACATATTCCTCAGGTATTTTAAGGGACAAGGTTTTTTGAACCCAAAATGTTTTAAGCATATTCCTCAGGTATTTTAAGGGGGAAAAGGGTTCTTTAACCAAAATGGTCTTTCATATTCCCCCAGTATTTCAAAAGGGGCAAGGTTCCTTGAACCCAAAAAGTGTCTTAAGCATATTCCCAGGTATTTAAGGGAGCAAGGTTTTTGAACCAAAATGTTTCTTAACATATTCCCCAGGAATTTCAAAGGGGGCAAGGTTCGAACCAAAATTTGGGCTTTCATATTCCTCAGGGATTTCAAGGGGGGGCAAGTTCTTGAAAACCCAAAAAGTGTCTTAAAAAATTCCCCAGGGATTTCAGGAGCAAGGTTCTTGAAACCAAAAAGTGTCTTTAACATATTCCTCAGGGTTTTTAAGGGGGCAAGGTTCTTTAACCAAAATGTGTCTTTCATATTCCCAGGGATTTCAAGGGGGCAAGGTTTTTTGAACCAAAATGTGTCTTTTTATATTTCCTCAGGTATTTCAAGGGGGGCAAGTTTTTTGAACCAAAAAAGGGGCCTTAAGCTATTCCTCAGGTATTTCAAGGAGCAGGTTCTTGAACCCAAAAAGTGTCTTTAAACATATTCCTCGGATTCAAGGGAGCAAGGGGTTTTTGAACCAAAATGTTCTTTCATATTCCCCAGTATTTCAAGGGGGGCAAGGTTTTTAACCAAAAGTGTCTTAAGCAAATTCCCAGGGATTCAAGGGGGCAAGGTTCTTGAACCAAAAGTGTCTTAAGCATATTCCCAGGATTTTTAAGGAGCAAGGGTTTTTGAACCAAAAGTGTCTTTTATATTCCTCAGGTATTCAAGGGAGCAAGTTCTTGAAACCCAAAAAGGTTTAACTACCTAGGGATTTCAAGGGAGCAAGGTTCTTGAACCAAAATGTGTCTTAAGCATATTCCTCAGGTATTTCAAGGGAGCAAGGTTCTTGAACCAAAATGTGTCTTAAGCATATTCCTCAGTATTTTAAGGGGGCAAGGTTCTTGAACCAAAATTTTTTAAGCAATTCCTCGGTATTTCAAGGACAAGGTTCTTGAACCAAAAAGGTCTTAAGCATATTCCCAGGTATTTCAAGGGAGCAAGGGTTTTTGAACGAAAAAGTTCTTAACATTTCCTGAGGTATTTCAAAAGAGCAAATTCTTTAAAAAAAAATTGCTTCATTTCCCAGGGATTTTTAAGGGAGCAAGGTTTTTGACCCAAAAAAAGTGTCTTTTCTATTCCCAGGTATTTCAAGGGAGCAAGGTTCTTGAACCAAAATGTGTCTTAAGCATATTCCTCAGGTATTTCAAGGGAGCAAGGTTCTTGAACCAAAATGTGTCTTAAGCATATTCCTCAGGTATTTCAAGGGAGCAAGGTTCTTGAACCAAAATGTGTCTTAAGCATATTCCTCAGGTATTTCAAGGGACAAGGTTTTTGAACCAAAATTGTTTAAAACAATTCCTCGGATTTCAAGGGAGCAAGGTTCTTGAACCAAAATGTGTCTTAAGCATATTCCTCAGGTATTTCAAGGGAGCAAGGTTCTTGAACCAAAATGTGCTTAAGCATTTCCCCGGGATTTCAAAAGGGGCAAGGTTCTTGAACCAAAATTGTCCAAGATATTTCCCCAGGGATTTCAAGGGGAAACAAGGTTTTTGAAACCCAAAAAGTTCTTAAGCCATTTCCTCAGGGATTTCAAGAGCAAAAGGTTTTTTAAACCCAAAAAGGTCTTAACATTTCCTGTATTTCCCAAAGGGGGCAAGGCTTAACCAAAATTGTCTTTTCATATTCCTCAGGGATTCAAGGGGGGCAAGGTTCTTTAACCAAATGTGTCTTTAAACATATCCCCAGGTATTTAAGGGACAGGTTCTTGAACCAAAATGTGTCTTAAGCATATTCCTCAGGTATTTCAAGGGAGCAAGGTTCTTGAACCAAAATGTGTCTTAAGCATATTCCTCAGGTATTTCAAGGGAGCAAGGTTCTTGAACCAAAATGTGTCTTTTTATATCCCATATTTCAAG
>NW_026509562.1:0-14765 GCF_026875155.1 Cherax quadricarinatus
AAGTTTGGGTTACCCCCCACTGGGAAGAGCATTTTTCCCGTAGTCTAAAAACAATATGGAGTTGAAATGACAGGAGGGACCCTTATATATGGCCAGGTAGACGTAGGTCACTTTGGGAGGTCAGGTCCCTCTCAAATCCAGCCATTCTCACTAGAAGAGGTTGTCGAAGTTAATTTTCAGGTCTGTACCAAGATACCCTTGTGTTGCAGTGTCTGACAGATTGAACATTAAAATGGTATAAAATACCGACAGGTTGTTAGGTAAGACACATATGCAACAGTTAGGTATCTTTATTTCGAAACGTTTCGCCTACCTACACAGTAGGCTTCTTCAGTCGAGTACAGAAAAGTTGATAGACAACCTCTTCTAGTGAGAATGGCTGGATTTGAGAGGGACCTGACCTCCCAAAGTGACCTACGTCTCACCTCCTGGCGCTATATAAGGCTCCATCCTGTCACCTTAAATCCTTTATTGTTTCAGCCCTTGGAACAATGCTCTTCTCCAGACTGAGGGACTGACCACCTCAAAACTTTAAGGGTGATGGACTGATTACATCGTCTTCAAGTATCTTCTGCTTCTATCAACTTTTCTGTACTCGACTGAAGAAGCCTACTGTGTAGGCGAAACGTTTCGAAATAAAGATACCTAACTGTTGCATATGTGTCTTACCTAACAACCTGTCGGTATTTTATACCATTTTAATGTTGTAATGGCTTGATAAAGCTCCTGGAGAGCGAAACGTTGCCACAATAAATGTCACATTAGTTGCACTTGTGTCCTTTTACTTTACATATTGTCGGTAATTCTACCAACTTTATTACAATTATAATATCCTTGAAATGGCTTGACAAAGCTGATGCGGGAAACATGACAGTCACCTAATTACTGTGAATTACGAATACTTTTATTATTTCCGTTTTTATTATATTTCCATTCTATGGGCAGCTAGGATGTACCGGCTATTCAGTGATCGCATTATTAGTACAAGAAACTGATTTCTTTAAAAAATGATTGTGTATGTATAAAAATGATCAATTACAATCACCTACCTTCATTACTGCCACAACAGCTAATGAAGGCACGTACCTGAAATTAAACAGAATCGCTGTAATTAATCGACTGTACGATACTGAAATGTTGATGTTTATATCTTTCTTGACATAAATATGCTGAAAACAAATTCAATCGGCAACTGTATCAACAAAGGTTTTTTCAATTTTCTTACGTTCCCTCTCTTTGTTGTTTTAGCTTTCCACGATCCAGTACAAGAGATGAGTTGAACCGTTCATTAAGGATATCCTGTCAGCTGCAACCTTGTTTTAACTGGGCAATTTTTTCCTATATGTGGCAGGATTTGATGAAATAACATAAAAAAATGAGAAACATTGCAGTAGGTCCGTTGGCCCATACTAGGAGGTTTTTCACAAATCCTCCACAAACAAAATAAATTTATGAATGGTTTTTGAGAACTGACAAGTTAAAGTTTTGAGACACTTATGCAACATTGGAATCTTTATTTGGGAAACGTTTCCCCACACAGCAGTTTCTCGCCCAAAATAAATAAATGAAATTTAAAAGTTTTGTTTGGGTAGCGTTTATCGGGTAGGGGGTTTGAATTTGTGAAGGACTGCCTGCATGGGCAACGGGCCCAAACTGAAATGTTCCTCTTATGTTCTTTCACTGCCGGGTTCCCGGGGATATGGGAACGACTGTCTACTTGACTGGGGGCCCATATTCCCCTGGGAATGAGGATTAAGTCCCAAATTTTTTAGACCAGAGTATGTAGCTTCCAATCTGATTGATTATGTACTTTTTCTTTTCAGTGATTAAAAATATTTATATTTTTTACCAAACCCAACTTAGATACCTTTTTAAACCCTCTTTTTAAAGTAATGAAATTTTTTTTAGAAAAATTCGCTGTTAGGTAAGACACATATGCAACAGTTAGGTATCTTTATTTCGAAACGTTTCGCCTACACAGTAGGCGATGTAATCAGTGTTGAACATTAAAATGGTATAAAATACCGACAGGTTGTTAGGTAAGACACATATGCAACAGTTAGGTATCTTTATTATGAAACGTTTCGCCTACACAGTAGGCTTCTTCAGTCAAGTACAGAAAAGTTGATAGAAGCAGAAGATACTTGAAGACGATGTAATCAGTCCATCACCCTTAAAGTTTTGAGGTGGTCAGTCCCTCAGTCTGGAGAAGAGCATTGTTCCATAGTATTTTATACCATTTTAATGTTCAATCTGTCAGACACTGCAACACAAGGGTATCTTGGTACAGACCTGCAATCAACTTCGACAACTTCCACTAGTGAGAGCGGCTGGATTTGAGAGGGACCTGACCTTTCAACATCTGAGTTCTTAGCTCTCCTAGTGGCCTACGTCTCACCTCTTGGCGCTATAAAAAGCTCCATTCTGTCACTTCATCTCCATATTGTTTCATACTATGGAACAATGCTCTTCTCCAGACTGAGGGACTGACCACCTCAAAACTTTAAGGGTGATGGACTGATTACATCGTCTTCAAGTATCTTCTGCTTCTATCAACTTTTCTGTACTTGACTGAAGAAGCCTACTGTGTAGGCGAAACGTTTCATAATAAAGATACCTAACTGTTGCATAGATGTAATCAGTCCATCACCCTTAAAGTTTTGAGGTGGTCAGTCCCTCAGTCTGGAGAAGAGCATTGTTCCGTAGTCTGAAACAATATTGGAGTTGAAGTGACAGGATGGAGCCTTATTATAGCGCCAGGAGGTGAGACGTAGGTCACTAGTAGAAGTAAGAACGCAGATGTTGGGAGGTCAGGTCCCTCCCAAATCCAGCCGTTCTCACTAGTGGAAGTTGTCGAAGTTGATTGCAGGTCTGTACCAAGATACCCTTGTGTTGCAGTGTCTGACAGATTGAACTTTAAAAAATGGTATAAAATACCGACAGGTTGTTAGATAAGACACATATGCAACAGTTAGGTATCTTTATTTCGAAACGTTTCGCCTACACAGTAGGCTTCTTCAGTCGAGTACAGAAAAGTTGATAGAAGCAGAAGAGACTTGAAGACGATGTAATCAGTCCATCACCCTTAAAGTTTTGAGGTGGTCAGTCCCTCAGTCTGGATAAGAGCATTGTTCCGTAGTCTGAAACAATATGGAGTTGAAGTGACAGGATGGAGCCTCATATAGCGCCAGGAGGTGAGACGTAGGTCACTAGTAGAAGTAAGAACGCAGATTGTGCAAGACAGGTATACAATACCGACAAGATGAAAGTTAAGACACTTGTGCAACATCTGGTTATCTTTATTGTAAACGTTTCGCCATCCAGTGGCTTTATCAATACAAATTCTTGGACATAATTAGAAAACAGAAGAACTATATACAAAAGATGAGGTAATCAGTCCCTCAACCTTGGAGGTGGTGTTTACAACACCGTGGTTGTAGAGATTTTGAAGAATCTCTACAATAAAGATAACCAGATGTTGCACAAGTTTCGCCTACACAGTAGGCTTCTTCAGTCGAGTACAGACACTTCAACACAAGGGTATCTTGGTACAGACCTGCAATCAACTTCGACAACCTCTACTAGTGAGAACGGCTGGATTTGAGCGGGACCTGACCTCCCAACATCTGCGTTCTTACTTCTACTAGTGACCTTCGTCTCACCTCCTGGCGCTATATAAGGCTCCATCCTGTCACTTCAAATCCATATTGTTTCAGACCTTGGAACAATGCTCTTCTCCAGACTGAGGGACTGACCACCTCAAAACTCTAAGGGTGATGGACTGATTACATCGTCTTCAAGTCTCCTCTGCTTCTATCAACTTTTCTGTACTTGACTGAAGAAGCCTACTGTGTAGGCGAAACGTTTCGAAATAAAGATACCTAACTGTTGCATATGTGTCTTACCTAACAACCTGGAAGAAATATAAACACATATGCAGTATAATGTGATCCTTATACTGCACATTATACTGCATATGTGTTTATATTTCCACTGTGTCGGTATTTGATACCATTTATTTCCACCTAACAACCTGTCGGTATTTTATCCCATTTTAATGTTCAATCTGTCAGACACTGCAACACAAGGGTATGTGATGAATGGTTTGAAAAACCGACAAGTTGAAGACTGAGACACTTATGCAGCATATGGGAATCTTTATTCAGGAAACGTTTCGCCACACATGGCTTCATCAGTCCAATTCAAAGAGGAAGGCGTAAGGAGAGGAGGACTATGAGGTAATCAGTCCCTCGGCCTGGAGTCGATGTGTTCAGTCCATCAATCTTGTAGAATGTACAGCATAGGGCCTTAGACGTGGCTTATATACTGTAGTGAGGTGAGGTGAAGCAGGCGGAGGCGGGGTCATAGTAGTACCATCCACTAGTCGAAGTAGGTCTTCGTCCAAAGGTTGAACAAGTGTTGAAGAATTCTTTGTAACAAGATCCCATGATGCTGCAGTGTTGACAGTTTGTGATGGGAAGGTTTGAAAAACCGACAAGTTGAAGATTGAGACACTTATGCAGCATATGGGAATCTTTATTCAGGAAACGTTTCGCCACACAGTGGCTTCATCAGTCCAATTCAAAGAGGAAGGCGTAAGGAGAGGAGGAGTACAGCCCTATGCTGTACTTTCTACAAGATTGATGGATGAACACATCGCTCCAGGCCGGGGATGATTACCTATACTCCTCCTCTCCTTACCCCTTTCCCTCTTTGAACTGGACTGATAAAGCCACTGTGTGGCGAAAACGTTTCCTGAATAAAGTTTCCCCATATGCTGCATAAGGTCTCAATCTTAAAATTGTGGGTTTTTAAACCCCATTCATCACAACTGTCAGACACGCAGCATATGGGATCTTTTTACAAAGAATTCTTCAACACTTTTTCAACCTTTGGACGAAGACCTACTTCGACTAGGGGATGGTACTACATGACCCCACCCCGCCGCTTCACCTCACCTCCTCAGTAAAAAGCCACGTCTACGGCCCTATGCTGTACATTCTACAAGATGAGGACGAACACATCGATCCAGGCCAGGGATGATTACCTCATACTCCTCCCCCCTTTACGCCTTCCTTTTTGAATTGGGACTGATAAGCCACTGGTGGCAAAACGTTTCCTGAAAAAAATTCCCATATGCTGCAAAAAGTGTCTCAATCTTCAACAAAAGGGGTATTTTTGGTCAAACCTGAAATCACTTCGAAAACCCTCTCTGGAAAACGGCTGGATTTGAGGGGGCCCTGACCCCCAAATCTGCGTGAACATTAAAATGGTATAAAATACCGACAGATTGTTGGGTAAGACACATAGCAACATTAGGTATTTTTTTTCAAAAACGTTTCGCCTACACAGTAGGCTTCTTCAGTTGAGTACAGAAAATTTGATAAAGCAGAAGAGACTTGAAGACGACGTAACAGTCCTCCCCTTTAAAATTTTTGGGGGTTGGTCAGCCCTCAGTCGGAGAAGGCATTGTTCCGTAGTCTGAAAACAATATGGATTTTAAAGTGACGGAGGGGCCCTTATATAGCGCCGGAGGTGAGAGGGTCACTAGTAGAACGCAGTGTTGGGAGGTCGGGCCCTTCTAAAATCGCCGTTCTATGTAGAGGTTGTCAAAGTTGATTTGGGTCTTCCCAAGATCCCTTGTGTTGCAGTCTCTGACAGATTAAAATTAAAAGGGTAAAAAATACCGACAGATTGTTGGGTAAGACAATATGCAATGTTATGTTTTTTATTTCGAAACGTTTCCCCAAAACACAGTGGCTTCTTATCGAGTACAGAAAGTTGATAGAAGCGCTATATAAGGCTCCACCCTGTCCTTAAACCCCATTTTGTTCAGACTCGGAACAATGCTCTTTCCAACTGAGGGTGACCCCCTCAAAACTTTAAGGGGAGGGGACGGGATTACATTTTTTCAAGTCTCTTCTGCTTCTTCAACTTTTGTACTCAACTGAAAAAGCCTACGTGTAAACGAAACTTTTTTCGAAATAAAATCCCTAATGTTGCTAGGTCTTACCTAACAATCTGTCGGGTGAACTTTAAAAGGTTAAAATACCGACAGGTTGTTGGGAAAAAACACATAGCAACGCTGGGTATCTTTTTTCGTACGTTTCGTACACAGTAGGCTTCTTCTAGGTACAGAAAATTTGATAGAAGCAGAAGAGATTTGAAGACGATGTAATCATCCACCCCCTTTAAAATTTTTGGGGTGGTCTTCCCTCGGGTTGGAGAAAGAGCATTGTTCCGTAGTCTGAAACAAATGGAGTTTAAGTGACAGGATGGAGCCTTATATAGCGCTTCTATCAACTTTTCTGTACTCGACGTAGACCCTACTGTGTAGGCGAAATTTTTCGAAAAAAGATAAAAACTGTTGTATATGTTCTTACCTAACAATCTGTCGGTTTTTTTAAAACCTTTTTAAATTTTCAACGTAAGACTGCAAACAAGGGTATTTGGTACAGACCGAAATCAACTTCGAAACCTTACTAAGAGAAGGGCTGTTTTTGAAAGGACCTGACCTCCAACATCTGCGTTCTACTAGTGCCCTGTTAAACCCCTGGCGCTTTATAAGGCTCATCAAGTAAAGGCCTTCCCAGTTGTGTCCCCTCCTAGAGGGACGTAAAGGGGGCCCAACTGGAAGGTGTTCCAGGATTACTTCATGATGGTGGTCCACTTTATCTCTATTGAAAACTTGATACGGCGAACGGAGCAATCACTGTTTCATCCCGGCAGCAGAGTGGCAATTCAAAGAAGCCGCAGGACGCACTCACAAAAGAGACTGGGGGTTCAAACGACGGGTGGGGACAGAATCACCGCATCAACTCTTTTAGGAAGCAACAGGCTAAACCCCACGGCAGGAACAGGAATACTCTGAGAGCATTGGCAGATGCCCGAGAATCTCTCTCAAGTTAAAAAAAAAGAAATGGGTGATGGGCTAACATTCGGGCATCACACCCCCTTATTGAGATATGGGCAAGCTAACATAGAACTGGCAAGGAAGCCCAGGCCACCCCACACGCGAACCCACCCCGGAAAACAAGAAAAAAAGGGAGGTTTTTTTCCCGGGGGAGCCTCATCAGCTCCCACAGGCATCGGAAAATACAGACGGATTTCTGCCCCCAGGCCAGCTAACATCAAGCTGCTGTGAGTCGGAAGATGTGACGATGTAGACCTCACGGACTTGGAACTCCGACGTGCTTAAAAACACATGTGACACTGCCCCGGGCATCGATGGTGTGAGTAAATCCATGTTGCAGAGTGGGTGGGAGGCCATATAGACGTCATTACAAGTCGTGGAGGGCCAGGACACTCCCACGCTTGGAAGAAAGCTACAATGTACTAATTCCAAAGCCCCAAAGGGCCCCGGCAGTAGAGACCCATATCGCTGACAGTCTTAGCCCAAAATGCTGAGAGGTGGTGTTAAACCGCCTCCCATGGAAACTTGGCCCTTCATCACCCAAAAATTTGGGTTCACCAAAGGAGGGGAACGCAAGTGCATAACCAGTCTACAAAACCAGATTGCTGTAGCAACAAAAAAAACCTTATCGTCGTTTACCTCGCCTTTAGAAGGCATTTGGTAGCCACCCCACAGCAATTCTGAAAACTAGCTCGGAAAGGGAATCAAAGGGCGCCTCTGGCCTGGATGATCCCCACCTTTAGGGGCGGCAGGCCTGTGTCGCTTTCGGGGCATACTCTTTTCCCTTTAAAAAACCCGGAAAACGGTACGCCACAAGGAGGTGTGCTCGTCCCCCCCTGTTTAAATCCTTATGCAGGAAATTGTTTGGGCCCTTCCCTTTTAAGTGGGCACAGTCCTAGTATGCTGGATTTTTCACTAGTAGTGAATGGGAAAGGCAATTTAAAAGCGGCTCAGAGGCTTTGGACCAAAAATTACTCAATCTTTGCAAGGGAAATAGGCCCCAAGTCTCGGCCCAGAAATCTCTTGCAAGATGTTTAAGGGACCAGAACCTTTTAAAAGATAAAGTATTCAGGATATAGAAAATTTAGTGGACAGGCTCCTACCTGTACTGGGGGAATATACATTGATAAAAAGCGCCTTTTCAGAAAAAAGGCCGATATGTAGGTCAAGTGCTCTATCGATCACGCCCTGAACCTGACGAGGCACCCTGCAGGGGCCAAACAAAGATGTATTGCTTGTACTTATACAAATATACGCCCCCTCATTGACTACGGTGCACCGGCTTTAGCTCATCTCTTCCCGAAGCAGGGAAAGGGTGGAGGTCGTACAAAACCAGGGGGGATAAGAACTATGCTTGGTTTCCCCCCCTCTGGACCAACACAGTTGTCTCAGATCTGGGCCGGCTTCCCTTCCTTAAAATGATACAAAAAAGCCTGCAAAATGGCCATGATTCTGCACCGGGGCAAGGTACCCCCTAAAGGGAGGATATTAACAACCCTGTCACAAGATCCCACATCTTACGGACTACTCCCGGGTTCGTTCGTTTTGTGCTGCTGGGGGGAAAGGCTGTGTACACTGCTCTGTGAGAAGGTTTTGCCTTCCCGTTGCTGGGACCATCCACCACCTCCCCGGCGCCCCCATCCAGCCCATGTTTTCATATGCAGCTACCCTCTCTAAGTGTCTCTGCAGTCCCAAACCCTCGCAATCAGCTGAGACAAGCATGGCACTGGCAGAGGGAGGAATGTGCAGGATTTTACAGATGGGTTTTGTCGACCCGACAGGAAGGGCAGCAGCGGATGACCCAATGGTCACCACAAGGTGGCGACTCCCTGACCATGCACATCCTTTAAGCTGAGTGGTGGGGATTCAGGCTTGTCAATGCCCTACGACATCGACTCCGCCTGTCATAATTTTATTCAAACCCCTGCAATCAAGCCCTCTCCCATCCTCAAAAACAGGATAATGTTCACCCCATCCATCGATCCTGGCATAATGACAGCCTTAGAAGTTAGGGATAGATCGACATTTAACTGGATCCCCGCCCTGTGGCATGGGGAAATGAGGCGGAGATGATGCAGCCAAGGGAGCAACAGTTTCCAATGTTGGGATTACTGTCCCAACAGCCTACGACAGACCAAATGGTGGCTGCCAGAGCCCCGAAAAATATGGGGGGGTCTTAGGTGATCCCCATCCCCACAGTGGGACCGAGCAGCGATCAAAGGGGGAACCCCCCCCATTTAAAAGAAGTGGTCCAGAGGCATGTACCGCCATCCCTCGGTTCGTCTGGGGTTTCCCCCAGCCAAGATGATGGTAGACAAGGCGAGGGGGAGATGTCCCAAATCTGTCCCGTTTTCCGCGGGCCCTAACACCATCTTTTAGGGGCGAAGCTACTGAACACTTTGGGCAAATAGGGGTGTATTCCCTCCCGAAAAGGGCCCCAGATGACTGCGGCCAAATAGTGTACCCTGGGGTCAACGAACCAGACAACGTTTTCCTGTAAAAATGAATATCCTCCCCCTGCTGTGCCCTAGTTACATATGGTTTGCTTAAGATGCACCCGTTGAACTGACCAGAGGGGCGCTTTAGTGGCATGTGTCGCATCATTGTGGAAACCTTTCTCCATCGGGAGCCAGAGACAGGTCATCGCAAGATTAGGACCCATGCCAGGACTAGGGTCTTGGCGAACATTATACATACATACATACCTTGCTGTGGACTGAACACATCGACTCCAGGCCGGGGGACTGATTACCTCAACTCCTCCTCTCCTTACGCCTTCCTTTGAATTGGACTGATGAAGCCACTGTGTGGCAAAAACGTTTCCTGAATAAAGATTCCCCAAAATGCTGCATAAGTGTCTCAATCTTCAAAAACAAGGGTATCTTGGGACAGACCTGCAATCAACTTCGACAACCTCTACTAGTGAGAACGGGTGGATTTGAGAGGGACCTGACCTCCCAACATCTGCGTTGAACATTAAATGGTATAAAAAACCGACAGATTGTTAGTAAGACACATATGCAACAGTTTTGGTATCTTTATTTCGAAACGTTTTCGCCTACACAGTAGGCTTCTTCAGTTGAGTACAGAAAAGTTGATAGAAGCAGAAGAGACTTGAAGACGATGTAATCAGTCCATCACCCTTAAAGTTTTGAGGTGGTCAGTCCCTCATCTGGAGAAGAGCATTGTTCCGTAGTCTGAAACAATATGGAGTTTAAGTGACAGGATGGAGCCTTATATAGCGCCAGGAGGTGAGACGTAGGTCACTAGTAGAACGCAGATGTTGGGAGGTCAGGTCCTTCTCAAATCAGCCGCTCTCACTAGTAGAGGTTGTCGAAGTTGATTTCAGGTCTGTACCAAGATACCCTTGTGTTGCAGTGTCTGACAGATTGAACATTAAAATGGTATAAAATACCGACAGATTGTTAGGTAAGACACATATGCAACAGTTATGTATCTTTATTTCGAAACGTTTTCGCCTACACAGTAGGCTTCTTCAGTCGAGTACAGAAAAGTTGATAGAAGCGCTATATAAGGCTCCATCCTGTCACTTAAACTCCATATTGTTTCAGACTACGGAACAATGCTCTTCTCCAGACTGAGGGACTGACCACCTCAAAACTTTAAGGGTGATGGACTGATTACATTGTCTTCAAGTCTCTTCTGCTTCTATCAACTTTTCTGTACTCGACTGAAGAAGCCTACTGTGTAGGCGAAACGTTTCGAAATAAAGATACCTAACTGTTGCATATGTGTCTTACCTAACAACCAGTCGGTATTTTATACCATTTTAATGTTCAATCTGTCAGACACTGCAACACAAGGGTATCTTGGTACAGACCTGCAATCAACTTCGACAACCTCTACTAGTGAGAACGGCTGGATTTCAGAGGGACCTGACCTCCCAACATCTGCGTTCTTACTTCGTAATGGCTTGTGTTGACGTGTACTTAGCTCTGTGAAGACCTGTTTGTGCGCTCTCTACGAATTGAAGCAAGATGCCCTCCATCGAGCAACTTTACCAATAGCTTAAGGAAGAATTGAGGTTGGCAAAGATGGAGATTCGGCGACTGACCGAGGAAAACAAGAAGATTCGTAGTAGTCCTCCTGTTTTGAGTCCTCAGGTCAAGAAGGGAATCTGGTCAGTGGCTGGACAGCAGGGAACGAAGTTGACGATCAAGAAGACGAATGGAAAGGTAGAAACGATGAAGAAAAAAGAGACTGCCTTGGAAACTGTTGTGGAAACATCTAATACATTCTCAGTGCTACCCGACGAATGTGAGTCGACTACTGGGAACATCACGACGAACGACACCAAGGAAGGTAAGAATATTGTTGTTGTTGGGGATAGCCAAGTTAGGTATATGGATAGGGCGTTCTGCTTGAAGGACAGGAGTAGGAGACAGAGAGTTTGCTTTCCTGGGGCTGGGATGGAGGATATTGTTAGCCATCTGGATGACATCATGAGAGGTAATGGGAGCAATCCTATTATCTGTCTCAGTGCTGGAGGCAGCGATGTTGGCAGACGTAGGAGTGAAGACCTGATTAGCAGGTATAGGTCAGCAATAGAAATAATTAGGAGTAAGGGTGGGAACCCTGTCATATGTGGTATTTTGCCAAGAGAGGAGTTGGAAATGAATGGTTGTCCAGGGCAATTGGTGTCAATTGCTGGCTGGACAAATACTGTAAGGAAAATGCGGTAACATTCATTGACAACTGGGACCTCTTCTATGGCAGAAATGACATGTATGCAGGGATGGGTTCACTTTTCTAGGTCTGGGGTGGTAGCCTGGCAACTGCAGTGGAGGGAGCAGTTAGGACTTTAAACTAGGAATAGTTAGTGGTATGGGTTTTGGCAGGAAAACAGTGAAGACCCAGTGTAGTAATATTACGGTTCTAGGGAACTATAATAAGCGAATGCTAATATTGAAAGCCAGGGATTTGGGTGTAAGGACATAATTTTTTAGTAGAAAAACGAAATGACAGGAAGGGAAAAGGAAAGGAGGTCTTTAAATGTTTTTTATGTAATTGCCGTAGTGCTGGGAAAAAGATGGACAGTTGGATTATTGCTGTGCGGGAAACTTTGATGTATTTCCCTTTAACTGAACGTGGTTAATTTAAAAAAAAGTGGGGGGAATGCCTGCGGAATGTCTATTAAAGGTTTTTAAATTTTTCCCAAGAATGAAGTATCGGGAAGGGGGGTGGGGTGGATTGTATGTCCGAGATCGCTTGAACTGTTTGGCATAAAAAAGGTATTAAGTCTGAAGTAACATACAGTCTGTTTGGATAGAATTTTCAGAGGGGCATAAAAAAACTGATTTTAGGATGATTCCCGTCCCCAAACTTAGATAGGGCCCAAAGGGGAGACTACTATGGGGGAAAATTGTTAAGGCCACAAGGCACGAAATGTAGTAATTCTAGGGACTTTAATTTAGTCTATTGATTGGTTTTTCTTGACGGGGAATTTAGATTTTACGACTTTTAAAGTATTTCAAGATTTTTTTTTTGAAGCAGTTTGTGACAGAACCTAAAAGGGGAAAAAAACCTGCTTGCTTTTTGGCAAAAAAATGAACCCCTTTTAAATAATTTGAAATTTTGAGGAACTGGGTGTAGCGACCACAAATAAATTAGTTTAGCATTGAAGGGAAGTCGATAGTGCGATAACTAGTAACACCCCCAGATTTTCGCTTGCGTTTCGATGGGCTTAGAGAAATTATCTCTGTTATTTGGGGTAACGAAAAAGGCATAAATATGACAGTTTTTTGAAACTATCCCTGCTGCTCAAAGAACTTTTATCCCTTTTAAAAAAAAATTTAGATAAAATAGAAATGCCCCAAAATGGATGAATAAAGGCTCAATATCTACTAGGGGATAAGAAAGGAATTTAAGGGGTATCAAAAGAGGGAGGGTCATCTTTTTGAATCAGTATTTGACATTAAAAAGGGAAAATTAAAAAGGGGATAAGAAAAGCTAAAAGGGACTATGAAATTAAAGTTTCTAGGGGTTCAAAACTAAACCCCCAAAAAATTTTTTTCCCGGGCTTTGAACAAAAATTTTGAATAATAGGTCCTTAAAATAACAATGGGCACCCCTTCTGCAAAAAGGAATGAAATGGCTCGATTTTTTAAAAAATTTTTTTCTCAGTTTTTTCCAGGAAAGACACTAACAAATTCCAGTAATTAATTTTTATAGTGGGCTAGAAGAAGATAAATTATGTAACTTCACAGTCATAGTGAAATATTTTGAAAGCGATAGACAGACTGAAGCAAAAAGGCCCCCCGGGCCCTGATGGGTTTTTTCAAGGGTTCAAGGAAGAAAAATGGAACTCTGTGAACCATTAAAAATATTTTTAATTTATCACTTCAAATAGGGTAGTGTCTGTTGTGGAAGAGGCTAATGTAATTCCTTTTTTTTAAAAACGGGGGACAAGTCGTTACCGTCAAATTACCCCCCAAAAAGCCTGACCTAATTTGGAAAATTTTACTAGAGTCAATTATAGCGAGATTATAAAAACCCCCGGGTAAGCTACCTTGATTATGATACTCAGCATGGATTCACAAGAGGCCTGTCTTGTCTAACAAATTTTATTAACTTTCTTCAGTAAAGTTTTGGGCTGTTGCCCCGATAAAGAATTTGAAAATTTTTTACTTGCCCAACTTACCCAAAAACCAAAAATTGAAACTCCAAAAGTCCACCCCAAATAACCCAACTGGGGGACTTTTCCTCTCATCAAACCCTTTTTCCCAAAACCATATTTTCCCTATGTCCTTTCAAAATCTAAAGTTATCTAATTTAAATCCATTATGGGGGGTTCTCTTTTGGAGAAATCAAAAGCCCTTTTGTTAATACCCCCCCTTTTTAATACCTATCTTCCACTTATACACTTCGATGGGTTTCCCCCATTCTTGTTAACAAGTGAATGTAACTTAAGAGTCTTCAAACTTCTTCATAAGGAAAATTTCTAATGCTAGTATTAAATTTTGTCATTCTACGCTGAATGTTTTCTAACGAATTTTTTGTCCATTTTTGTAATATGGGGACAAAATTTGGGTGCATAATTGGTAAGGCCTTTCTAAGATGTATAAAATGCAGTATGACCTCTGGACTTCTGTTGTTCCTTTTTGATATAAATCCCGTAGAAAAAAAAAACACATAGCGTATAATGTGATCCTTTATTGACTACGTTTCGCCACACAGTAGGCTTTTTTAAGTCACAAAAGCCCACCTGGGGGGAGGAACGGAGTATTTAAGTCAGGTTCAGAATGCGAGGTAGGTGGAGAATGCGCATCTGATGATGTACCCGGGGGGGGTTATAGAGCTAAAAAACTTGGGTAGTTGGAAAGGAATTGGATAAGTTTGTGAGCAGACCTTCTCATGTTCTTTTGTGGGGAAAACGATGAAAAAAAAATTTTTTGGCAAGTGGTTCGCTATGTTATAGAAGCCACTTTTTGGTTGAAGTTGTTTGGATATGAAATAAGTGATGATTTAGGATTCTTTTGGGATTGGTGTTTCTTTTGTGGCGATAAGTCTTTAGTTTTGTAGTTTTCAGTGGTTGTGTGAATTACGGTGTTGTACGCGGCATTCCTTGTGTCTCAGACCCGCTTTCGTATTGGGTTTGAAAAAGTGTTTTGGAGGTCCCTTGATGTTTCGCCCACTATAATTTTTGCGTCATTAAAGGGGTTTTAACCCTGCAAGGGGGGAAGCTTGTCCCGCTTCATGGGAATGTCCTTTTATGGTCGTGGTTGTGGAGGGAGTACTTTAAATGAGATTGGAAAAGATGTTGGAAACGTGTTGGCAATGGAGTGGGGGGGGACTAGGGTTTTTTTCCGGGAGGTCTTCTCGGGGGTGTTGA
>NW_026509563.1:0-13911 GCF_026875155.1 Cherax quadricarinatus
TTGGCGCACTACAGAACATGGTGACGTCATACAGTAACTTTGGACGTCATACAGAATATGTTGACGTCACTACATAACTATGGTGGACGGTAACTACAGAACTATGTTGGACGGGTCACTACAGTAACTATGGTTGGACGGTCACTACAGTAACTATGTTGGACAGTCACTACAGTAACTATGTTGGACGGTCACTACAGTAACTATGTTTGACGGTCACTACAGTAACTATGGTGGACGGTCACTACAGTAACTATGTTGGACGGTCACTACAGTAACTATGTTGGACGGTCACTACAGTGACTATGTTGGACGGTCACTACAGTAACTATGTGGACGGTCACTACAGTAACTATGTTGGACGGTCAATACAGTAACTATGGAGGACGGTCTCACTAACCAAGTTTTTTAAACTATGTTGGAGGGTCACTTCAGCACCTATGTTGGACGATCACTACCGTAACTATAGGTTGGACGGTCACTACAGTACTAGGAGGGAGGGTCACAACAGTAACCAAGTTGGACAGTCACTCAGTAACTATGTTTGACGGACACAACAGTAACTAAGGAGAGGTCCACAAGAGTAACTATGGTTGGAGGACGTCACAACAGTAACAAATGGGTGGACGATCACTACAAACAGTAACTATGAAGACGGTCACTACAGAACTATGGGGTACGGTTTCTACAGGAACTATGTTGGCCGGTCCACTACAGTAAATATGTTTGGACGTCACTACAGTAACAATGTGGACGGTCACTAACAACAATGTTGTCGGTCACTACAGAAACTATGGTGGCCGGTCAACTACAGTAACACTGTATTACTGTCACTACAGTAACACAATTGGACCGGTCACTCCGTAACTATAATGGACGGTCCCACGACAAGTAACAATGTTGCCTCACTACAGTACTATATAGGACGGTCCCTACAGTTCACAAATGTTGGCCGGTCACTACAGTAACTATGGTGGTAACGGTCATTACAGGAGCTACTTTGTACGGTCCCACTACAGTAACTATGTTGGACGGTCATTACAGTACTGTGGTGGAACGGCCACTACAGTAACTATGTTGGACGGTCAACTAACAGTAACTATGTTGAACGGTCACTACAGTAACAATATTGCGTCACTACAGTAACAATGTTAACGGACCCTACAGTAACTATTTGGCGGTCACTACAGTAACTAAATATGGACGGTCACTACAGTAACTATGTTGGACGGTCACTACAGTAACTATGTTGGATGGTGCCCTAAACAGTCACAATGTTTGGATGGTCACTACAGTAACTATGTGGACGGTCACTACCGTAAACTACGTGACGGTCCACTACTAACTAAGTTAGGACGGTCACTCTACAGAAACTATAGTGGACGGTCACTATAGTAACAATGTTGGACAGTCACTTCAGTAACAATGTTGGACGGTCACTACAGTAACTAAAGAGGACGGGTCACTACAAGTAACATGTTGGACGGTCACTTCAGCAACTATTGATGGACGTCCAACTACAGTAACTATGTTGGACGGTCACTACAGTAACTATGGGAGGAGGGTACTACAGTAACTATGTAGGGACAGTCACTTCAGTCACTATGTTTTTTGGACGGTCCCTACAGTAACTAAGAGGGACGGTCACACAGTAACTATTTGGCCGGTCACTACCGTAACAATGGTAGGTGACGATACACAACTGTAACTATTAGGCGCCGGTCCTACAGTAACTCATGGTGTACGGTTTTCTACCGGAACTATGTATATGGACGTCCCTACAGTAAAATATGTTGGGCCGGTCACTTCAGTAACTCATGTTTGGGCAGTCCACTCCCGTAACAAATTGGCCGGTCACTACAGTAACTAGTTGGACGTCACACCAGTAACTAATGTAGGACGTACACTACACAGTGGACAATGTAGGACGGTCAACAGCAGAAACTCTTAGGACTGTCTCTACAGTAATTAATGGTTTGACGATCCCTACCAGTAACTTACCTAGGACGGTCCATTAACAGTATCTATGTTTGGATGGTCACCTAAAGTAACTATGTGGATGGGCCCACTACAGTAAACTATGGTGACGGTCCACTACAGTAACAATGTTGGACGTTCACTAACAGTAACATGTTGAATGGTCGACTAACAGTAACTATGTTGGTAGATAGGGTCCACTACAGTCAACTATGGTGGACGGTCACTACAGTAACAACGTTGGACGGTCACTACAGTAACTAAGTTGGCCGGTCAATTACAGCACCAATGTTGTCGGGTCTCGAACAGTAACTATGGTGGACGGTCACTACAGTAACAATGTAAGACTGTCCACACAGAAACAATGGGTTGGACGTCCACTACAGTAAACTATATGGGACGGTCACTACAGTAACTCTGTTGACGGTCACACCACTAACATGTTGACGGTCCACTAACAATAACAAAGTAGATGGTCACTAGAGTACCTATGTTTGGACGGTCACTCCAGTAACTTGTGTTGGAGGGTCACTTGAGTATCTGTGGTGGAAGGTCACGTACAGTAACAATGTTATGGAACGGTCACAACAGTAATTATTTGACGGTCACTCCCGTAACTAAGGTGAAGGTCACAACAGTCACTATGGGTTGGGACGGTCACTACATTAAGCTAAGTTGGGCGGTCCTACATAACTATATTGGCGGTCACTACAGTAACATGTTGGACGGTCACGTACTAACAATGTGTACGGTCAATTTACAGAACTATTTTTACTGTCACTACAGTACACAATAGTAGGAACGGTCATTACAGTAACTGTGGGTGGACGTGCCACTACAGAAACTATGTTGGACGGTCATTACAGTAACCTGTGGTGGACGGCCACCGCAGAACAATGTTTGGACTGTCACTATCAGTAACTATGTTGAACGGACATCTACAGTAACTATAGTTGGCCGGTCACTTCCGTAACAATGAAGGGCGGTCACTACAGTACTATGTTGGACGTCACTACAGTAACAATGTTGGACGGTCACTACAGTAAACAAATGATGGACGGACGCTGCAGTAACTAGTTGGATGTCCCTACAGTAACTATGGTGGACGGTCAATAACATACCAATGTTGACGGTCACTACAGTAACTATGTTAGGACGGACCCACACAGTAAACAATAGTTTGGACGGTCACTAACAGTACCTATGTTGGACGGTCACGTACAGTAACAATGATGGACGTCACTACAGTAACTATGGTGGACGGTCACTACAGTATCAAAGTTGGACGGTCCACTACAGAAACATGTTGGACGGTCACTACAGTAACAATGGTGGACGTTCACAACAGTAACAATGTATTACGGTCACTACATAATACAATGTTGGACGGTCACTACCGTAACTATATTGGACGGTCACTACAGAAACTATGTTGTACGTCAACTCCACTAACTATGTTGGACGTCACTAAGCAGTAACTATGTGGATGGTCACTAAAGTCACTACTATGTTGGACGGTCACTCTCAGCAACTGTAGGTTGGAGGGTCACATCATGGAACTGTGGTTGACGTCACAACCGTAACTATTTGGAGGACACCCAGCAACTTGTGTATGGAGGGTCACGTCAGGAACTGTGGTTGACGGTCACAACCGTAACTCTGTTTGGACGGTCACTACAGTTACTATGTTGACGGTCACAAATACAGTAACTATGATTAGAACGGTCACTACAGTAACTATTTTGGACGCTCCCTTACAGTAACTCTTAGGGCGACAATATATAACTAAAATGGACGGTCCTACAGTCACTAAGTGACGGCACTACAGTAACTAAGGTGTACGGTCATATACGGAAACTCGTATAGGACGGTCACTACATGTAACTATGTTGGACGGTCAATACAGATAAAACTGTGGAGGACGGCCACAACAGAAACTATGTTTGGACGGTCACTACAGATAACTAAGGTGGACGGTCCCTACAGTAAACAATGTTGGACGGTCACTAAAGTAAATAAGTTTGGCCGGTCACAACAGTAACTATGGTTGGGACGTCACTACAGTAACAATGTTGACGCCACTACAGAACTATTTAGGACGGTCTCTACAGTAACTAGTTTGATGGACACTACAGTACTATGGTGGACGGTCCTACAGTAACTAGTTGTTGGACGGTGACTACAGTTAACTATGTAGGACGGTCACTACAGTAACTATGTAGGACGGTCCCTACAAGTAACAAAGTTGGACAGTCCCTACAGAACCCTGTTTGACTGTCACTACAAGTAAAACTATGGTGGAGGTCACTAAGAACACAATGTTGGCAGGTCACTATAGTATCTATGTTAGGCCGTTCCCAACATAACCTTATGATTGGACGGTCCCTACAGTACATTGGTGGGCCGGTCACTGTAACCCATGGATGGACCAGTCACTAAACGAACTAAGTTGGACTGTCACTACAGTACCTATGAGAGGAGGGGGTTTTTTTTTTCCACAGAGTAACTATGTGGATGGTCACTACAGTAACCTATGTTGGACGGTCCACTACAGAAACTATGTTGGACGGTCCTACAGAAATATAGTGAGGGTCACTATAGTAACACTAGTTTGGACAGTCACTTCCGCCCAAAGTTTGCCGGTCACTACATTAACACGGCGGACGGACCCTACAGTACCTAAGTATGGACGGTCACTTCAGCACCTCATGTAATGGACGCTCACAACAACACTATGATGGACGGTCACTACAGTACCTAAAGGCGGAGGGTCCCTACAGTAAACTAATGATTGACGGTCACACAGCAACAAAGGAGGACGGCACTACCGTCCCTATGAAGGACGGTCACTACCAAAACTATGGTGGACATCACTAACAGATAACTATGTTGGACGGTCCACTACAGTACCTATGGTGGCCGACACTACAGTAAACATATGGTGGACAGTCATCACCAGTAATCTATTATGACGGACCCTACTTAACTAAGGTGGATCGGCCCAACAGTAACTATGTTGGAACGTACACGACAGTAACTATGGTTGGCCGGACACTACATTAACTAAGGTGGCCTACGGTCACATACAGTAACTATGTGGGACGGACCACAACAGTAACTTAGTTGCCGGGACACTACAGTGACTATGTTAGGACTGTCACTAACATAAACTAAGTCGAGGGGTCAACAACAGTAACTAGTTGGATGGTCAAAACAGAAACAATGGTATGGACGTCACTACAGTAACTATGTTGGATGGTCGCTACAGTAACTCAGTTGGACGGTCACTACATAACTATGTTGTGACGGACCACTACAGTAACTATGGTGGCCGGTCGCTACAGAAACTATGGTGGGACGGTCCACTACAGAACTATATGGACGGTCATTACAGTAACTATGGTGGTGACGGTCACTACCGTACAAAGTTGGAAGGACACTACAGAAACTATTTTTGTGGACGGTACGCTACATAACTATGGTGGACGGTCACTACAGCCACTATGTTGGACGGTCAGTACATAACTATGTTTTGGACAGTCACTACATTACTATGTATGGAACCGTTACTACAGTAAACTATGTTGTACGGTCACTTCAGTAACTTAATGTTGGGATCGTCACTACAGTAACAAATGATGGACGCACTACAGTAACTATGGTGTACGGTCACTACAGGAACTATGTTGGACGGTCCCCTACAGTAACTAATGATGACGGTCCCTACAGTAACAGTGTTTTCGCAAGTCACACATGTAACCTATATGATTGGAGGACGGTCACTACAGTAACATGTAGACGGACATCTACAGTGCTAAGTTGGATGGTCACTACAGAAACAATTGGACTTGTCACTACTGTACCTAGTTTGGCCGATCAATACAGTAACATGTTGAACGGTCACTAACATAACTATGTTGGGACGGACCACTACAGTAACTATGTTGGACAACCACGACCGTAAACTATGGTGGACTCACTACAGAAACTAATTCGGACGGTCAACTACAGTAGCTATGGAGGACGGTCCCACTACAGTAACTATGTTTTGACGGTCACAACAGTAACAATGTTGGACCGTCGACAACAGTAACTATGGTGGACTGGTCACTACAGTAAATATGTTGACGGTCGTTACAGTAACAATGTTGGACGGTCCACTACAGTACAATGTTGTGAGCGGTCACTCCAGTAACTATATGGACGGTCACTACAGTAAATATGTTGGACGGTCCACTCCATAAACTATGTTGGACGTCACTACAGTAACTATGTTGAACGGTCACTACAGTAACTAAGTTGGACGGTCACAGGGCAGTAAATCTCTATTTGACGGTCACTACAGTAACTATGATGGACGGTCCACTACAGTAACAATGGAGGACGTCCATATTCAGTAACTATGTGGACGGCCCCTTAAACAGTAACTAAGGTTGGCGTACCAATAACATAACTATGGTGGAGGGTCCCTACAGTAACTATGGATGGACAGGCCATTACAGTAGCTAAGGTGGACGGCACCCAACAGTACCTATGATGGACATACCTACAGTAACTAAGGTGGACGTCACTACAGTAATTCTGATGGACGGACATGACAGACACTATGTTGCCACGGTCTCCTACAGTAACAATGTTGGACCGGTCACACATAACAATGTTGGTACGTCACAACAGTAACAAATGTTAGAGACTGTCACTACAGTCACAATGTGAGGGTCACATCCAGTAACAATGTTGACGTGTCACCACAGTCATTAATTGGACGTTCACAACCTTAAACTATGTTAGACGGACACTACAATAACTATGGTTGGCCGTCACTGCAGTAACAATGTTGGACGGTCACTACCGTAACTAAGTTGGACGGTCACTCCAGAAACAATGAGGACGGTCCCTACATATCTAAGGCCGGACGGTTACTAACAGTAACAATTGTGGAAGTCACTACAGTAACCATTTTGGACGGTTCTACAGAAACATGTGGACTGTCCACTAGTAACTATGTGGACGTCACTACAGCAACTCTGTGGATGGTCCTACAGTAACAATGTGGACGGTCCCCCACAGTAACTATGTTGGACGTCATAACAGTAACTATGTGGACGGTCACTACAGATCAATGGAGGTGCGGAGACAACATGAATCTGTTGGTGGGACCATCACTACAGTAAACAAATGTTGGACGGTCACTCACAGATACCTATGGTTGGACGGACCCGACAATCATAAAGGTGGGACGGTCACTACAGTAACTCTGGTGGGCGGTCCATACAGTAACAATGTTGGGCGTCCCACCGTACTAAGGTTCGAACGGTCACTACAGTAACTTTGTGGACGGTCACAACAGTAACAACGGCTGACGGTTTAACTACAGTAACTAATATTGACGGTCACTACAGTAATATGGTGGACGGTCCCAACAGTAACAAGGTGGAGGGTCACTACGTAAATATGGTGAGGGCGGTCACTACAGGACCAAAGTTGACGGACACTACAGTAACCTATGTTGGACGGTCCACTACAAGACTATGTGGGACGGTCACTACCAGTAACAAAATGGACGGCACACATAACAATAGTTGGGACGGCACTACCGTAAACACTGTTGAGCAACGTCACTACAATACCTTATTGGACGGTCACTACAGTAACAATGTTGCCGGTCACTACAGAAACTATGGAGGACGGACCCTCACAGTAACAATGTATGACGTCACTACAGTACAATGTTGGACGGACACTACAGTAACTAAATTTGACGGTTCACTATCGTTAACTATGTTGGACGAGTCCACTCCACTAGCAATGTAGGAGAACGGTCGACTAACAGTAACTATGTTGGATGGTCACTACAGTATTTATCTTGGACGGTCACTACATAACTATGTTGGACGGACACTACCGATAACTAAGGTTGGAAGGTCACTAAGTAACTAAGTTGGACAGTCTCTCCAGTAACTATGTTACCGGTCACACAGTACATCTGAGGGACGGCACTTACAGTAACTAATGTTTTAACGGTCGACTAACAGTAACTAATGGTAGGTACGGTCATACAGACATATGTATGGACGGTCACTACAGTAACTATGTTGGATGACATTACAGAACTCTGAGGACGCTACTACAGTAAACTATGTAGCGACGGTCACTAACAGAAACTATGGTGGACGGCCACTCACGTAAACTAAGAATGGACGGTCACCCCAGTACCAATGTTAGGCCGGTCACTACATTAACTATGTTGGACGGTCACTACAGTAACAAGTAGTGACTGTTCCAACCGTAACTATGTTTGGAACGGTCACTACAGTACCTAATTTTGACGGTCAGAGGGGGGGGGGGGGGGTGGGGGGGGGGGGGTGGGGGGGGGGGGGGGGGGGGGGGGGGGGGGGGGGGGGGGGGGGGGGGGGGGGGGGGGGAACAACAGTAACTATGGTGGACGGTCCACTACAGATTAACTATGTTTGGACGGTCACACAAACTTGTTTGGAGTCACTACAGTAACTATGGTGGAGGGACACTACAGTAACAATGTTGGAAGGTCACTACAGTAACTATGTTGGCGGTCACTCATAACTATGTTTTGGACGAGTCCCCACTACAGTAACTATGTGGACGG
The DNA here is from genome assembly GCF_026875155.1 of Cherax quadricarinatus. NCBI lineage: Eukaryota > Metazoa > Arthropoda > Malacostraca > Decapoda > Parastacidae > Cherax > Cherax quadricarinatus. The sequence goes on from NW_026509563.1 coordinate 8,603, forward strand.
TCACTATAGTAAAAAATGTTGGACAGTCACTTTCAGCAAATAAGTTGACGGCACACAGTAACTTAAGAGGACGGACACTCAGTAACTATGTTGACGGTCACTTCAGCAACTTTGTTGGACTGATCACTACAGTAACAATTTGGACGGTCACTACCGTAACTATGGAGGGGGGTCACTACAGTACAATGTTGACGTCACATCAGTACCTATGTTTGCCGGTCCACAACAGTAACAAAGGAGGACGACCCTACAGTATCTCTGTTGGAGACGGTCACACCCAGTATCCTATGGTTGGACGCATCACAAAAGGATACCAATGTTGGGACGGACACTACAGTAAATATGGTGTACATTTATCTCCAGGAACTATGTTGGCAGACCGGTCCCTACAGTAACTATGTTGGACGGTCACTACAGTAACCATGTTGGCCGTCACTAACATAACTATGAGGACGGGCACTACAGTAACTATGAAGTGACGTTACCCTACAGATGACTATGTTGGACGGTCCCCAAACCAGAAACTAAGTTGGACTGTCTCTACAGTAAATATTTGACGATCACTCCAGTAACTCACTAGGACGGTCCATATAACAGTATCTATTTTGGACCGGTCCACTACAGTACTATGTAGGACATTCCCTACAGAAACCTATTGTGGAAGGTCACTACAGTAAACTAGAAGGACGGTCAGTACAGTAACAATGTTGGCCGTCACCAACAGTAACTCAGTTGGATGGTCACTAGAAGTAACTATGTTGGCGGTTACTACATACCTATAGTATCCGGTCAACACTAGACACAATGTGGACAGTCACTTCAAAAAGGGAAAAAACTATGTTGACTGTCACTACAGAGTAACTAAAGGAGGACGGTCACTACAGTAACATGTGAGGCCGGTCACGTCAGCAACAATGTTGGACGATCACTACAGAAATATGTAGGAACGGACCCTACAGAACTCTATGGAGGAGAGGGTCCCTACATAACTAAGTTTGACAGAGTCACTTTCAGTAACTATGTAATGACTGGTCACTACCGTAACAAGGAGAACGGTCACCACAGAATAAAGTTGGACGTCACTACAGTAACTATGGGTGGACGATCACAAGAGTAACTAATGTATGGACGGTCACAACAGTAACTAGGATTTACGGTTTCTACAGAACAAATGATGGACGGTCACTACATTAACAATGGTTTGACAGTTACTACATAAACAATGTTTACGGTCCCTTCAGTACCTAAGGATGGGACGATCAAAACAGTAACTATGTTGGACGGTCACTACAGTAACTATGGGTACGGGTCCCACTACCGAAACTAAGTGGAGACGGTCACTACAGTAACTATGTGTTGAACGGTCACTACAGTAACTGGTGGTATCGCAGTCACTACAGTAACAAATGTGGACGTCACTACAGTAACTATGTAGGACGGACACTACAGAGACTATGTTGGGATGCCACTACAAACTATGTTGACTGTCACTACAGTAACTATGTTGCCGATCACTACAGTAACTATGTTGAACGGTACTAACAGTAACTATGTTGACGGTCCACGTACAGATAACTATGTTGGACAGTCACTACAGTACCTAGGTGGATGCGGGGACGTCACTACAGCAACAAATGTAGGGCCGGTCCCTACAGTAGCTATGGAGGACGGTCCACTACAGTCAAACAAAACAAAAAACCACAATTTTGGACGGCACAACCGTAACTATGTTGGACAGACCCTACCGATAACTATGGTGTGCCGGTCCACTAACCTGTACACTCAGTTGGGAGCGGTCAATACAGTAACCAAGTTGGAGACGGTCCCTACAGTACCCATGTAGGACGGTCACTACAGACTCAGATGTGACGGTCCACCTACAGTAAACCTAGTAGGACGGTCACTCCAGTTAACTATGTTGCGGTCACTACAGTAACATAAGTTAACGGTCACTACAGTCACTATGTTGGCCGATCACTACAGAACCTATGTACGCTGGTCACTACAGTACACTTTGGTGGACGGTCACTATACAGTAAACAATGCAGGACGGTTACTCCCGTAACTAATAGGGACGTCACACAGTAAGTCTGGTGGACGGTCCCTACAGTAACTATGGTTGGACGGTCACTACAGTAACTATGGTGGAACGTTCACAACAGTAACAATGTGCGGTCACAACCACTACCAATGTTGGGGCCGTCCACTACCGTGCCCTAAGGTGGACCGGTCCACTACAGTAACTATATTGGACGTCCACTACCGAAACTATGTTGGAACGGTCATACAGTAACACATGTTGGACGGTTCACTCAACCAACACTATATATGGGACGGTCACTACAGTACCACTGTTGGACGTCACTAAAGTAACAATGGGGGACGGTCCCCTACAGTAACACTGTTATGACGGTCCACAACAGTAACAATGTTGGACGGTCCCACTACAGTAACTATATTTGACGGTCACACAGTAACTATGATGGAACGGTCACTCCACTAGCCATGTTGGCCGTCCCTAACAGTAACTATGTTGGATGGTCACAACATATTTATCTTGGCCGTCCACTACAGTCACTATGTTTGGAGGAACGGTCACAACAGTAACTATGTTGGATGGACACTAAGTAAATATGTTAGGACAGACACTCCCGAAACTATGTTGAACGGTCACTACAGAAATACATTGGACGGTCAACTACAGTAACGAATGTTATACGGTCACTACAGTAACTATGGTGTACGGTACATTACAGGAAAAGATGTTAGGACGGTCAACTACAGTTAACTATGTTGATGGTCATTACAGTAAACTATGCGGACGGATACAACAGTAACTATTGTTGGACGTCACTACAGAACCTAATGGTGACGGCCACTATAGACCTAAGTATGGCCGGACCCACACACATAACTATGTTGGCGTCACAACATAAACTAATGTTAAGGACGGTCACTACAGTACCAAAGTTGGCCGCTCAATACAGTCAACTCTGTTGGACGGGACACTACAGTAATTTTGTTTGACGTCAACACAGATACCATGGTGAGGTCACAACCGTAACTATGTATGGACGGTTACACTACAGTAACTATGTAGAACGGTCACACAGTACAATGGGTGAGGACACTACAGTAACAATGTGGAAGGACCCCTCACCGTCACTATGTTGAGGTCACTACAAAATAAAGTTGGACGTTCACTACAGTAACTAAAGTGGACGGTCAACTAATAGTACCCATTGGTTGGACAGAGACACTTCAGAAACTAGATTGCCGGTCACTACAGTAACTAAAGAGGACGGTCCACCACAGTAACTATGTTAGACGGGTCACTTCATAACAATGTTTGAGACGGTCACTACAGTACAACTAAGGAGGACCGTCACTACAGACTCTATGTAGGACGGTCACAACAGTAAACTATGGAGGAGGTCCACTACAGTACTAGTAGGACAGTCCCTTACAGTAACTAATGTTTGAACGGTCACTAACAGTAACTACGGAGGACCGTCCACTACAGTATCTACTGTTGGACGGTCACAACAGTAACTATGTGGACGCTCACTAAAGTAACTCTGTAAGGACGGACACACAGAAAATATGGTGTACTGTTTCTACGGCCTATGATAAGGACGGACCACTACAGTAACTATGATGGACGGTCACTACAGTCAACTATGTTGTGGGCATCACTACAGTAACTAAGTTGGGACGGGCACCTACAAAACAATTGTATGACTACCCTACCGTGAAAAATGTTTGGACGGTCACTACAAAACATGTAGGAGACCTGTCACTCCAGTAATTTAATTAAGGACGAATCACACCGTACAATCTGTGACGGTCATTAACAGTAACTATGATTGGACGGTCACTACAGTAACTTTGATTGAACATTCACTACAGTACAATTGTGATGTCCACTACAGTAAACAGTTGCCGGCATATACAGTAACTATGTTTGGACCGGTCACTACAGTAAAACTCTGATGGATGGTCACTAGAGTAACTAAGGTCGGACGGTTCCTAACAGAACCTATCGTCTACGTCACAATAAAAACAGTGTAGAATGAGACCAGTCACTTCAGTAACTATGTTGGACGGTCACTACAGTAACTAAAGAGGACGGTCACTACAGTAACTATGTTGGACGGTCACTTCAGCAACTATGTTGGACGATCACTACAGTAACTATGTTGGACGGTCACTACAGTAACTATGGAGGAGGGTCACTACAGTAACTATGTTGGACAGTCACTTCAGTAACTATGTTTGACGGTCACTACAGTAACTAAGGAGGACGGTCACTACAGTAACTATGTTGGACGGTCACTACAGTAACTATGGTGGACGATCACTACAGTAACTATGTTGGACGGTCACTACAGTAACTATGGTGTACGGTTTCTACAGGAACTATGTTGGACGGTCACTACAGTAACTATGTTGGACGGTCACTTCAATAACTATGTTGGGCAGTCACTACAGTAACTATGTTGGACGGTCACTACAGTAACTATGTAGGACGTACACTACAGTGACTATGTTGGACGGTCACTACAGAAACTATGTTGGACTGTCACTACAGTAACTATGTTGGACGATCACTACAGTAACTATCTAGGACGGTCATTAACAGTACCTATGTTGGACGGTCACTACAGTAACTATGATGGACATTCACTACAGCAACTATTGTGGACGGTCACTACAGTAACTATGTTGGACGGTCAGTACAGTAACTATGTTGGACGGTCACTACGGTAACTATGTTGGATGGTCTCTAACAATAACTATGCTGGATAGTCAATACAGTAACTCTTGTGGACGGTCACTACACTAACAATGTTGAACGGTCATTAACAGTAATTATGTTGGACGGTCACTCCAGTAACTATGTTGGATGGTCACTAACAGTAACTATGTTGGATGGTCACTACAGTAACTATGGTGGACGGCCCCTACAGTAACTATGTTGGACGGTCACTACAGTAACTATGGTGGACGGTCACTACAGTAACTATGGTGGACAGTCATCACAGTAACTATGTTTGACGGTCACTACATTAACTATGGTGGACGGTCACTACAGTAACTATGTTGGACGGTCACTACAGTAACTATGGTGGACGGCCCCTACAGTAACTATGTTGGACAGTCACTACAGTAACTATGTTGGACGGTCACTACAGTAACTATGTTTGACGGTCACTACATTAACTATGGTGGACGGTCACTACAGTAACTATGTTGGACGGTCACTACAGTAACTATGTTGGACGGTCACTACAGGACTATGTTGGAGG
>NW_026509564.1:0-13941 GCF_026875155.1 Cherax quadricarinatus
GACAAAATTTTTTTTTTTGCAAGGAAGCTTTGGGAAAGTATGCCCTGACTACAACAAAATATTTTACCTGTAGGGAAAACACAGAATTTGTGGGAAGGGTCATTTTAGGTACGGCAAATACTTATTGATCCTTAAAGTACAGGAGGACCAGTTTGTATGGCTCTGGGTTCCTACCCGTGCGGAAGAAAAAATTTACCAGTGGTGGAAAGGGGGGGGTTTTACATTATCGAATGCTCAAAAAGTCTGAAACATTTTTACCATCAATATTAAGTGCTCAACGCTGGGCAAAAAAACAAATAAAAAAAGTGAAATAAATCCGGGGCAAGCAATGCTTGCCTTAAAAATGTGGTGGTTGCCCTTACCTTTGCAGCTCTTGTTAAAAAACAGGGAAAAGCAGTAAAAGCCCGAACATAAAAAACCTATAGCTCATTGAAACCCTAAAAATAGAACATAAAAAAGAGAGTTGATGAAATGGGGGGGCCTTCTGTATCCAAAAAAAAATACAAATAAATTTTTTTAGCACACCGTTTTCCCCCCAAAGGGCCCAAGTGATCCAAAAAAAATAAAGGAGGAACCTGCACGGGTTTTTGCCCAACGGGGGCAGGTCCTTTACAATCCTCCCCCGCAAAAAAACTTTTCCCAAACCCCAAATTTTTTTCAATGCTACCCAAAAAATAAGGTCTGAACTCATCCCTCTCAATGCCATCCCCCAAACCCCAACCCCTCCGCTCTTTTATTTTCCAACCTAAATTTGAAACTCCCCAAGGTTTTCCTCAGTAACCCAATAGTACTGTTCCACTCATCAAATACCCAATTTCCAAAACCCAATACTTTTCCATACCCTTTTGAAATCAACTTGTCCAATTTGAATCCATTTTTGCGGTTCTCTCAAAAAGAAAGAAAAAAAAATCTTTTATCATCATTCATCACTTTTACCCTCATTCATAATAATCACTGTCTTTGCAAGGGGCTCAATACGACAGTTTAGTTCATTTCCAAAAAGCATTTTCACAAACCCCCCCATCAAGGGGCAGGGATTGTCTGCCCCCTTCCGAAATCAAGTCTGGGTTTAACCAGTTCCCTAATCCCTTCACAAATTTTTACCGGTCACACTCCAACGCTTCTAGGTCCCAAAACCTATTTGCTCCATTCACTCCTAACACGCTTATCCCCATCTGGAAGTCCAAGACCCTCACCCCAAAAAACCTCCTTTACCCCCCCCCCCCAAACCTTTTCCCTGGGATGACCCCCTACCCGCCTTCCTTCCCCTACAAGTCATTCTATTTGCCAAATCTCTCTAAGGGCCCAAAACCACCTCAACAACCCTCTTAGCCCTCTGACAATCTTTTGAAACTCCACACCTCCTAATTTCCACACCAGAACTCTGCATTAATATTTGTGCCACACGTTCCCCTTAGACATGACACCCCACTGCCTCCATCCCCTTTGCGCGCATTTACAACCCAGCCCAAACGCATGGAAGAGTGGGAACCACTGTATTTTTGTAATTCCCTTCTTTCCCTTTCAGGGATAACTTTTTTGTCTCCACAATCTCATTACACTCATTTTTTTTTTCCTTCATCTTTTCTATGGTTAACCTCACCCTTTCATAAACCTGGCTGACAATCATTCCCAAAATATTAAAAAACTTCACTTCTTTATACTCATTCCCCCAATGTGATATCCAAAATTTTTTCTTTATTTAAATTTTATTTGTCCCCTTATCCCCTTTGCTCTATCATTTTTATTTTCAATTTTCCCTAACCTTTAACACCCCCCCAAACTTTTCCACAAACCTTTGCACTTTTTTTAAATCTCTAAAAAGCACAGTATCACAGAAAAAAGTAACTTTTCAACTCTCTTTTTAATTTGATTCCCCCCAAAATTTAACCCCACCCCCCCCCCAATGTCTAGCATTACTTTTTTTACAACCCACTATAAATTGTTCAAAAACCTGGTGCACTACACACCCTGCTAAGACCTACTTTTACGGAAAAATCTCACTCCCCTACACACCCAGCCTGACCTCATTTAGTAATTTTACACTTGTTCCATACATTTTGAAAACATCTCCACATTGCCCCCCAATCCACTCAACAAATGCCTTTTCAAATCCAAAAATGCAATGAAAGCTTCCCCCTATTTTTTCTAAACACTTTATCTACACATCCCCACCCAGTCTAAAGCCTCCTTTTTTCATCTCAATCCCCCCCCTCTAATTCTTTCAGTATAATCCTCCTACACTTTACCTGATTACCAGTAAACTTGTTCCTCTTAATTTTTACAGTCTCTTTTGCCCCCCCTTCCCCAAAATAAAAAACTAACACACTCTCTGCCAACCCCATACCTACCCTTTTTCCTACAGATCCGTTTCAAAAACGGCGTCCCACCAAAGCAGGGGGGCCCAAAAAAAAAACAAAAATTTCTCTCTTTAACTTTAGAAAATGTATCGGGAAAAAAGGCTTTTAGCCCCTTGCCCCTCCCCATTTTTTTCGCCTCAATTTTCTCGCCATCCAACAGCAAAACCTTTAAAAGCTCTTTTTTTTTCTTCACTCCTATCAAACCCTGCTAGGCCACTAAAATTCCAAACCCTTGAACCCCCTTTCCCTTCGTCATTCCTGGGCAACCCCTTCCCCCAACTTTAAAACCCCCCTTTTCATCAGTGTTATGAATTTTGTGACTTCAGGGTAGACAACTCTCTATGATTAAACACTTTGGCCTTAATCAAATAAAATTATTGAAAAAAAACCCACCCTAGGTCAACACCTTGCATAAAAAAAAAAAAAAAAAAATTCTAAACTGGGGCCTGCAGTAATTGCCCCCAAAATGTTTGACCCTTTGTGAATAAACAAATTTTTTAAAAACCCAGTCTAATACATCACAAAACTGCCTTATTCGCCTCTATGCATCACAAAACCCACCCCTAGTTTAACCCACCACCCTCAAAACACATCTCAAAACCTATAGTTTTACACACCTGTAAACCTGTACGGGGGCAAGATAACTGTAGGAAAAATTTCAATGACCATGTTCATAGCGGGTGCTTAAACAACCCGCTGGTGAACCTATTTTTTCTGCTCCCCTCCACCTCACAACATTTCCACCCAAACAAAAGAAACCCGGCAAACCCCTAAGGGTCTCAGTTACATAAAATAAAAATCATACTTTCCTGCAGCTTGGGTATCACCACAAAATACCACACATTGGCTACTATCTCTCACATGGCTGCCATCTTCCTACGCTTTCCCCCAGGGCATATGTCACTTACGAAACGTCCCCAAAAACTGACAAAATATATTTAGCAAACGACCTTCATAACTCACTGTATCCCGCCAAACCACCTGTAGCCCCTTTTGCCTGAATTATACCCTTGGCACCCCCACATTTCCTTTTAATTTTTTCAGTAATTTGTGGGTGGTGCTTTGAGGGTCACTGGAGACAAGCTTTACAAGGCAAAAAGGGAAATATCCAAGGAAAATAGTACCACACCAATGTTTGGGGTGAAATATGGATTTTGCATGTTTCAGTGAGGAGGGCTGGAGGGAGTAGATAAGTTGTGTTTTAGGGTAAATGGGTGAATATTTTGCAGAGAATACAAGTCTCGAATTGCAGTATGTGGAGATACCAAAAGTATTTTCAGAGGGGGAGAGGGGGTTTTTGGGGGTTTGGACATTTTGAGGAAGAGAGAAAAAATAGAACAAAAAGGGTGTATAAATCTTTTGGGGGAGGGTAGGTTTTCCTAGGGAAAAGGGGGAGGGGGGGAAAAGGGGAAAATTTTAAGTTTTTAGGGGCTTTGGCATCCCACAGACGTGTGTGTGTGTGGGGTTTTTGGGTTGAAGAAGTGATAGCAAGTTGTTTTTTTATGATTTATATAATGGGCTGTGAGCAAATACATTTAAAAAGGGAAAATTTGGAAACCGGTTAACGGACTAAAGCCAAAATGGAATACGTGCCTGCCCAAATTTTGAAGGAGGGGTGGGGGAAATTGTGGTTTTGGGGGGCATCTGAACCGTAAAAAACAGTGCATTCTGGCAAACAGTGACACCGTACTCAGTGGGAGATGGCCAAAGTTTAAAATAATCTGCTCCAACATATAGATCAAAACAAGAAAATACACCAGTGTGGGGTCCCCTTTTCCAAAAAAAAAAAAAAAAAAAGGGGAAAAAACTTTAAAATAGAATTAGGATTTTCTTTTAGAGCTAAGAAGTGACTTTAAGAAAGGTTTAATATGCTGAAAATTCCCCATTGGTTTTAGAAAAAAGGGGAAATGATAATGTTTTAGTGTGCATGATTATAAAAGGCTACAAAAAAAAAAATACAATTAATTAGCACAAACAATAAAAACAAGAAGACATTTTTTATTTTGAAAAATATTTGTTGAAGGGATCCCAGAAATTTTTTCCCTTTTAATTATATTGTTTTGCTACCAGAATGGTATCAAGAAAGATGGGATGGCAGTCACTGCAAACTTTTACATTTCATAACAAGGGAACATTTTAAAGGGAGCCAGCATAGCTGTGCTTCGTATTTACAAATAGGGAATCACAGCAATCAAAATAAAAAGTATATAAAAATTTTAAACATTTCTTTTAGAACCCCAAAAATTGCACAAGAGATTCCTAGAAGTGCAATCGTTTGACTTGCTTAGCATTCTCCTCAAATATCTAGCAAAATTTGAACCAGAGAAATTCGCAAACACTCTCTTTTATCCGGTAATTGAATGGACCCTTATTAACCTTGACTTTAAAATTTTTTTTTTATTTTTATCACACGGGCCCATTCCCCCAAGGCAGGGGGCCCAAAAAAAAAAAAAAAAATTTTTTTTTTTTCATGAAAAGTTAAGTTTTTTTTTTCTGAGTGTTTAGTCCAAAAAAAAAATTTTTTGAGGATTTAACCGAAATAGGCTAATTTGCGAAAATGAGCCCCGTAGGAACACGGACTGCCGCCATCCGGTAAACTTGTTTTCTTTGAAAAAAATTTGGTTTTTTTATATTTTATTTTTTTTCACATAAAAGGGCCCCCCCTTTAAAAAAAAGTAATGCTGAAAATCCCTCTTGTAAAAAAAAGAAAAACAAAAAAATATATTTTTAAAAACCTTTTTAAAAAACAAAAAACAAACAATTTTTTTTTCCCCTTCTTCCCTTTTTCTTTTTTTTTTTCTTTTTTTCCCCCTGTTTTTCCCCCTTTCCCCCTTCCAATTTCCTTTTTCCCCCTCTCCCCCCTTTTTTCCCCCCCTTTTTCCTTTCCTCCCCTTCCTTCCCCCTTTCCCCTTCCCCCTTTCCCCCCTCCTTTTTCCCCCTTTTCCCCCCCCCCCTTCCTCCCCCCCTTTTTTTTTTTTTCCCCCCCCCTTTCCCCCTTTCCCCCCCTTTCCCCTTCCTTTCCCCCCTTTTCCTTCCTCCCCCCCCCCCCCTCCCCCCCTTCCCCCCCCCCCTTCCCCCCTTTTCCCCCCCCCTCCCCCTTCCCCTTCCTTTTTCCCCTTTTTCCCCCCTCCTTTTCTTTTTTTTTTCCCCTTTCCTCCCCTCCCCCCTCCCCCTTCCCTCCCCCCCTTTGTTGCATGGGGGCTTTATAATTTTTTTTAAACCAGCCAAAATTACATTACTCAAGCATTTCCCCTCCCCTCAAAAACTGGGGCCCGGTCCCGTTCCCCTTCCATTCACAAATTTCTTTCCCCCACATAATTTTAACCTTCTCTCTTTCGCCCCATCCTTCTAAAGGGACACAAAAACAAATCATATTAAATTCCTGGGGAAAAACCCGAAATCCGACAAAGCTATACCTCTTGAAGATTGGTAAACTATGCCAACCCACTTCCCTTCCTCAGCAACGATCAACAGGGACGACCCAAATCAACAAAAATTTGTTTACCACAAAAACAAAGGGGGCATTCATGTAATTTCCCTCCTTTAACGCTACAAAGGCTCTTACCCCAATTTTATCTCCCCTTTAAACTTGTCACGTCGGGGTGGACTTTTTTTTTCTTCTTCGGGGAAAAATTTTATTCATCCTTCTTCCTCCTCCTCCTCCTCTTCCCCTCCTCCTCCCCTCTCCTCCCCCTCCTCCTCCCTTTTCCCTTTTCCCCCTCCTCCCCCTCCTTTCCCCCTCCTCCCCCTCCTCCCCCCTCCAGCTTTTTCTCAAACTCCCCAAATCAGAAAGACCACTGACATTTCCCTGTTTGACCAACTTAAAGGAGCCCGTTTCTAAACCATATTTTTACCACAAACATCCTGAAAAAGGGCAATGAAAGGGCATTCCACAAAAAACCACTGGCCCCCGATTTTTTTTAAATATTAAACCACCATAACCCTTTCTCCACGGGGGGCCTACCCCCTTCTCCCTTAATTAAAGCCAAATTTATGCAACAAATACTCAAACAGGGCCCCGTAAACATTTTAAAACCCCCAAAAACAGTCAAATTAAATTCTTTAAATTATAACTCAACCAAAAACACTTTACCAGGTACACTCAACAGACTTTCCCCCCTAAATTTTTCACCTCTTTTATCCCCTTTCCCTTTTAACAAAGGAACTATGCATCTCTCTCCAATCCCTAGGTACCTTACCCCTTCCAACTTTTTAAAAATAATTGAAAACAACCATTTTCCAAACATTCCCCACCTTTTTTTTAACATTTCTATTTTTTCCCCTCAACCCCGGCTCCTTTTAACCCCCTTTCATTTTCCCCCTACTGCCTCACGAACTTCCCCCACACTCACAACTGGCTTTTCCCTCACTCCTACAAATGTTATTCCTCCTTGCCCAAAACACGAAACACAGCTTCCCTATCTTCATAAACATTTAAAAATTCCCCAAAATATTCCCCCTTTTCCCCAATCCCTCTAACTCCCATTAAAACTCTCCTCTCCTTTTTTTAAAACCTACAAATCCATTTGTTCCTGGGGTTTCTTAACTTTTAATCTCACCCAAAACTTTTTTTTTATTTTCAAAAAAATTTTTTGATAACATTCACCCCTCTCTCATTTCTCCTTTTTACATTGCTTCACCACTCCTTAACCTCTCTCTTTTTCCCAAATACCTTCCCCCTTGCATCACTTCTACTTTGTAAAAACTTCTCAAGCTAACTTTTTCTCCCTTCTACCTCTTACATCATCATTCCACCAATCCCTCCTCTTCCCTCCTGCCCCCCCTTTTCCTGAAACCACAAACTTCTCTGAACACTCTAAACTACATTTTAAACCTACCCCATACCTTTTCCCCCCATTCCCTAGCTCCATTAGCCCATCTATCCTCCAATACGTTTTAATCTTACCCAAACTCCCCTTTTTTTATTTATAAACCTTCACCTCCCCTTTTCCCCGATCTTCTATTCTCCTTGTACCCATCTACCTTTTACTCTCAGTGAACTAAAAACTAAAAAAGTGATTCTGATAATTTTTGGGGCCCTCTATAAACAGTACTCCTGAAGTCTACTCAACAGTTTTATTACCAAACTAATCCAAAAAACACTGCTTCCCCCTACATCATATCGTGTATACTTTTTTATCCTCTTTTTTTTAAAAAATATGAATACCTATAACAAAACCCCTTTCTAACAAAGTTCAATCAAAGGCTCCCATTTCTTTTACACGGGCACCCCAAAAACTTACCTACCACACCCTCTCTAAAAGTTTCTCCTACTTTAGCATTGGGTCCCCTACCACAATTACTCTCTCATTTGGTTAAAAGGGCTCCTATCATTCACAAAACATCTCCCAAAATCTCTCCCTCCTCTGCATTCCCTCTCCCGGTGCATACACGCTTTTATCCCCCTTTCCCGCATCCAACCTTAATTTTAATCCACAAAATTCTTGAATTTACACATTCATATTCTCTTTTCTCCTTCCATAACGACATTTAACTTACTGCTCCCCCTTTCCCTTTTTGCTCTAACCCCAGAAACCCCAATTAATCCCATTTTTTTCCCCCCACTGAAACTCTCCTACCCCCTTCAGCTTTTTTCGCTTAGACCCAGGACACCCAAAACTTCTTTTCATTCTAACATCAGCAATCACGTTTCTTGTCATCCGCAACATCCAGCCATTTAACACCCATTTTATAAAGTTTTTTCTTCTCTTTTTTAGAAAAATTTTAACAGGGGGGGGTTACTACCCATTCCCCCCGGCATTTTAGTCGCCTCATCCCGCACGCAGGGCTTACGGAGGAAAGACTTTTCCATTTCCCCATGGACAATAGAAAAAAATAAAAAAAACAAAGCTATTTAAAAAAAGGGAAAAAAACCTAAAATGTAGTATAATAAATATGCAGGGCATGTCGTGAAGTGGACCAAAGTGTAAGTAGGAGTAGCAAATACCCTTTTTATCTAGCGTGTTTATGAACAGAAAAAAAAACCAGCAATCTACCAATCAAAAGTTCAGGTTTTTGTTTCACAGTCTCTGGCAGGACGGGATTTCTTTTTCCCCGGTGGTTGCTGTTTCCAACCCACACTAATAGTTTTACAAGCACAAAACATCCTCCAGTATCATTTCCCTTCAGGTTTTTTTTTGAAAAGTTTTACCATAAACAACTTATGAAACTTGCTTGGTGCCTGAAGGGAAAATTAGGTTCGGATTCTAAGAAACTCATTAAGAACAAAATTTTACATTTTTATAGGGATTGGGACATTAGCGTGAAGAAAAATCATAATGTTTTAAAACTAAAAACCTTTTCAAGATGAAAAAAATTTTAGATGTAGATTAAACAAACGGTTTGTTCACACAAAATTTGCCATCAAACCTTACACTTTCTTTTGGCCTAATACTACTAATTTTTTTTTTTTTTTCAAAAACCATATCCCCGAACTCTCTCCAGGAAATCCAGGGATCCCACCAAGGCAGGGTGACCTTTAAAAAAAATTAAAATTTTTTCTTGTTAAATTTGTCAAAAGGAAGGGGGTTTTAGCTCTTTCTCCCACATTTTTATTTCCTTTTATGAACGCAAAACTTACGAGGAAGAATTCTGTTTCCCCTTTCACTTTTTTTGATCATTTTAAAACCCTAATTCCAAAGAAAAAGAAATGTTGTAAAATTTCTCTGCCAAATGAAAATAAACGTCATAAAGAACAGAGGAATGAAGGTGGAAAATGTGGAAAGCTTTTAGGAAAGAAGGAATGTTCGAGTTGAAAAGATGAATTTTATTAGTGCTTTGTTGTTATGATCTTTGTAGGGAAAGGGAGGGTTGTTTTACTCTTTTTTATCCCGGTACTTAAAGGGTAAAAGTGACGATGGCCAATGAATTTCCTTCTTTGGGTTGCCTTCCCTTGGGGGTAAATTTGGTGTTACAATATAAAAAAAGACAAGTAACTTGGCCTTGCAGCAACTGCAAAGCATCTCTAAAACTATTTACTGGGAAAATTTAAAATTATAAAATTTTTGGGTTGCAAAATAGCCTTCTTGGTACCAGCATTTGTCAGTGCCCCATTAATTTTCAATCCTTTTAGAAAATTTCTTTAAAAATTAAATTTGGGCTCGGAACTACAGGGCTTCCAAAAGGAAACTGAGATAGGGGAGTACCCCAGTGTCCACGGGGGGGGAAGGGGGAATAAAAAAGACATCCCAAAGGGGGCACAAAGGGGGAAGAGACAGTTCTGCCCCCAAAGTTTCTCGCACCCCGGGGATGGGTTTCTCCCCGTTTTATTACATGTTTCCCTTAACCTTTAAAATTTTCCAAATGTTCATCAACTTGTTCGTTAGCCCCCAAATGTAATCCATTTTTTTTTTTATGTTTTTTCAAAATTTCAAAAAGGGCGATAGGGCCCGGGGACGATGGGGCTTAACACTCAATGTCCACTGTTAAAAAAATCTTGGCCCCTTAGATCTTGGGGGCACCATTCAATTGAGCCCAAACTAGACAACCCCTGGCGACCTCAAGGATTCCTAATGCCATGTCTTATTGACATCCCTTTTAACCCTTTGAGGGTCGGGCCCATAGTCTATGCTTTGAAGCTTGGGTCCAAGCCGTATTCTACACCATGATTTATCCACTCAGATAAGCTATAGTGGTAAATTTTGGCCTAAATATGAGAGAATACACTTGGTAAGTGTGCACCAGTAAAAAAAAACCCACACGAAGTGCAAATGAGAAAAAACGTAACCGTATTTTTGGTTAAAAAAAAACGGGTTTTCATATGCTTTTTGCAGTGATTGCGGTTTTTTTAGGTCCGTTTATAGAATGGAAGATATTTACAAATGCCTTTTAAAATTTGCCAAAAAAGTGAAAAATTTCCCATTTTTGCCGATGTTCAGGGGTAAACAAATGACGTTAGCATCCAAACACGTCAGCCGGGGGGTCAAATGTGCTGTCCCCAATGCGCTGACTTATTCATACAATTATTACTTTTTTACATAATAGTAAACTTTGTTTTTTGGTTTTAATAAAAAACATTATTGAATAAAAAATCAAAAAGGGAATTTTATTTTTGAAGCCTGGAAATGTAACTAAAAAATAGAGGGAAAATTTTTTTTAGTCCCAGGAATGCCTGCATTGTTTTTCTGGGTCCTATTTTGAAATTGGAATATTTTTTAACTTTGTGTAAATTGGCCAAATTACCATTTCCCCATCACTTTTTTGGTAGTTGAAACAGTTGACGGGGGATTTCTTTTTGCTCATTGATAAAATAGAATAATACTAAAAAAAAACTAAAATTTGTTTGACTGAAATAGGTAATTGGCCTAAAAAGATCAAATTTTGGGGAAATTCCGTGCGTAAATATCGCTGATGAGCAAAATTTGCGAGAGCATAATTTTGCCAATTTTCCATCAAATTTCGTACTTTTGTTTTATTCCCTTTAAAAAAGATTCTCTACCTTCAAGAAAAAATAACAAAAAATTTTGTTTGAAAATTGTTGGACCCTGTGGGACAATTTCAGATTGGGGGGCTGGACCCCGAAAGGGCAAGCAAGTGAGCTTAATGTAGATTTGCATAACATACTACCATTGCATTACACAATGTATGAAACGGGATCTGTTTTGCTTTTGAGAGTGTTGCCACTTTTTTTCTTTTACAGTAAATTCCTCGACCCCATTCATTTTTTTTTATTAACCCACTGGCTGTTTTCCACCCAAAATAGGGGGCCCCAAAAAAAAAAAACTTTCACCACATTTTACCCTCACTGTCTTGCCAGAGATATTCTTTCACTAAGTTTTAAAACTCAACTAACCCTTTCAGGGCCAGGCCCAAATCGGAGTCACGCCCCTTTCCAAATTTTAAAAAAAAAATTTTTATTTTTTTCTTTTAAAACGTAAGGAAACTTTTTGGAAGGGAATAAAACAAAAAAACAAACTTTTTGGAAAATTTGCGAAATTTTTCCCCTCCCCCAAATTTAAAAGTGTCACTATTTTTCAAACCTTTTGCCAAAATTTACCCCTTTAGCCTTCTTTATTTAAACCCAAATTTTCATTTTCACTATAACTTCATTCTAGAGAGCACAAAAAATAAAAAAAAATGTTTCAACTAAAAATAAATGATCGGAAATTTTTTAATTTTGGAATTTAACACAAAGTTCAAAATTTCCTTTCAAAATAGGGCCAAAAGAAAAATGTAGGGGCCTGGATAAACAAATTTTCCCTTTTCCCCCCCCCCTTCAAAAAGTTTTTGTTTTGAGGCTTTACAAAAAAATTTCCATTTTGATTTTTTTTCACTAAAAAATTTTTATTTCCCAAAAAATAGAAATTTACTTTTCAATATGAATAAATGTAAATATCACACCATATTTTTTTTAAGACCCCCAAAATGACGTGAAACTTACTTTTTTTACTCTTGAAACGGCAAAAATTTTAACATTCTGCACTTTTATATTAAGAATTTCCGTGTAAAACCAATAAAATCACTCATTTCTGAATATGCCCCCTTTTTCACAAAGAACCAAAAATTCGCAAATCAATATAAAAAACATAAAAAAACCTGCAAAGGGGCTGAACGAAAAAAATATTATTTTTTTTTCTTCCCCTTTTCACCCCTTTTCAACACGCCATGCATGCTTGCGGGAAGTCCAAGCCCCTTGCACACAAAACCCCCCTATTACCCCCCCTCCAACCTTTCCCTAGGCCGACCCCTACCCCGCCTTCCCCCCATACAGATTTATACACTCGAAGTCATTCTATTTTATTCCATCCTCTCTACATGTCCAAACCACCTCAACAACCCCTCCTTAGCCTTCTGGATAAAAGTTTTGGTAATCCCACACCTTTTGGGATGATACTAGGATCCATGAGGCTGTCATCTGCTGAGGAGCCGGTTAACCTCCAAGAAGATATAAACAAAGTTTTCCAGTGGGCAACGGTAAACAAAAAGATTTCAATGAGGACAAATTCCAACTACGTTATGGAAAACTGGAGGAGATAATAACTAGAACAGAGTATACTACAGCCCTCTGGTCATACAATAGAGCAAAAAAATAATGTAAGGGACCTGGGAGTAGTAATGTCTGAGGATCCCCACTTTCAAGGATCACAACAGTGCCCGATCGCACGTGCAAAAAAAAATGATAGGGGATAATGAGAACGTCAAAACGAGAGATGCCAAGCCCATGATGATTCTTTTCAAATCACTTGTTCTCTCTAGGCTGGAATACTGCGTACATTAACATCTCCATTCAAAGAAGGTGAAATCGCAGATCTAGAGATGTACAGAGATCCTTTACTGCACGTATAAGTTCTGTCAAGCACCTTAACTACGGGGAGCGCTTGGAAGCACTTGATTTGGGTACCTTTGGGAACGCAGGAGGGAGAGATATATCATAATCTGAAACTTGGGAAATTCCTGGAAGGAATGGTCCCAAATCTGCAGCAGAAAGCACTCCCTACGAAAGTAAAAGACTGGGCAGGCGATGCAAAATGCCCCCAATTAAAAGTGGGGGCACCTTTGGTACACTAAGGGAAAACACCATAAGTGTCCGGGCCCAAGACTCTTCAATAGCCTCCCATCAAGCATTAGGGGAATTGCCAATAAACCCCTGGCTGCCTTCAAGGGAGAGCTGGAAAAGATACCTAAAGTCAGTGCCGGGTCAGCCGGGCTGTGGCTCTACGTTGGACTGCATGCGGCCACCCGTAACAGCCAGTTGATCAGGTCCTGATCCATCGGGAGGCCTGGTCCTGGACCGGGCCGCGGGGGCGTTGATCCCCGAATGACCTCCAGGTAACCTCCTCCTAATTTCTAAACTACAAATTCTCTGCATTATATTCACACTACCTTGCCTTTAGATACGACATCTCCAACTGCCTCCAGCCTTCGCCTTGTTGTAACATTCACCACCCAGGGTTCGCTTCCTTATAAGAGTGTTTGTATAATATACTCTCATACATTTTCCCCCCTTTGCTTCCATGGACAAAGTTCTTTGCCTCCACAGACCCTCAGTGCCCCACTCACCTTTTTTTCCCCTTGTCATTTTTGTGATTCACCTCATCTTTCATAGAAACCCCTCGCTGACATGTCCATCCTAAATATGTGAATACATTCACCTCCTCCATACTCTCTCCCTCCAATCTGACATGCAATCTTTGATACCTAATTTTTTTTTTTATCCTCATCACCTTTCTCTTTCCTATATTCACTTTTTAATTTTTTTCTTTTACATACCCTGCCAAACTCATCCACCAATCTCTGCAACTTATCTTCAGGATACACAAATAACCCGCACATAAAAGAAGAAGCTTACACGACATTTCGGTCCAGACTTGGGCCATTTACAAAGTCACACTAACCAGAGGGTGAGCAGGACGGCTATATAAAAAGGCAGGGAAAAGGTGGTGGTAGTAGTAGTAGTAGTACAAGAGTTGTATATAATACCGACAAGAAAGAAATTAAACACATTTACAACACCCGGGCATCCCCATCATAGACGTTCGCCATCCACCAGCCACTGGATGGCGAAACGTCCACAACAAAGAAACCAACGCCGCCATGTGCTTTAATTTTTATCAGTAGTTGTAGTATGTAGAAGAAAAAGGGA
>NW_026509565.1:0-30000 GCF_026875155.1 Cherax quadricarinatus
CTGTTTTTATGGTACCCGGGGATCCCTTTCTCGGATCATTGAAGTAGAGGTACTGAGTTTATGGAAAAGGGAATCACCAGCCCCCAAAAACACAACCGTTTTCTCTGTGTTTGCCAAAAAAATATTCTATCATCACCGTTCCGTAAAAGTGAAAATCCTGCTTTTTATGGCTTAAAGCGTCCTGCCTCGCTAGATAGACTAGCGGGGAGAACGGGAAAAAAATCGAGCCTCTTTAAAACCCGGGATTGGTGGTGGACCCAAACAAAAGGCTTTAATGCTAATATTTGTCCTCAGTCTCGCCTCCCTGTAATAAACTTTAGTTTCCAGCTTTCCCTTTATTTTTTTAATCGGCTTCTAAGCTTCCGTTGATTAAAATTAACTCCTTTAAAAGGGGATGCAATGCTACCCCCTTCCAGGTGACAATGTTGAAGGAAAGTTGCGCAACTACCTAATTCCTGTTTTGAGGGGTTGCAACAAACCTCCCCGTGGGCCCCGTGTCTCGACATGCGTATACAACTTTGCAAACATTCACTCCCGAATAAAAAAAAAAAAAAGAAGGTTAATCCTAAACAGCTTCACCTGCCCGGTCTTTTTCCCAAATTTCCAGCCGTCGACCCCTGCGGGTAAAGCGGCTGATGTTTACATCTTGGGGCACCCCGCTAAACTGTTATTTTCAGTGTTTTAAACTCTCTCTCTCTCTCTTCTCTCTCTCTCTCTCTCTCTCTCTCTTCTCTCTCTCTCTCTCTCTGCTCCTCTCTCTCTCTCTTCTTCTCTCTCTTTTTCTCCTTCTCTCTCTTCTTTCTCTTTTTCTCTCTCTCTCTCACATAATTTTTTGTTTTTTCACAAAGAATTTTGTCACGTGTTTATGTTGGGGCAGGTTTTTGCATTAATGTGAAAGATTGCACATAATGAAAGGGTGCTGGTTTTTTTGTAAGTGCTCCCCAATAAAAAAATTTTCAGCACATAAGTGGACGTAATTAGACACACCCCTGGGGGCAAAGTATTAGACGGAAAACCCGTGAGAGATGTGGCGTCATAGGGAACAGAAGCTAGGAAGATGTATGGAAAACCCTGGTAAATTAAGTAGTTTTTTTTTTTTTTTTTTGGGTTTTTTTTGAGCTAGGCCTTTTTTTTTTTACATCTTTTTTTACTCTTTAAGTTGGCCCTGGGTATGGATCTATGTGGGGTTTTGTGAGTTTTGGTGAGTACGAAGTAATAGTTTTTCTTGTACCTGGGAAACCGGGAAAGGACGGGGGGGGCATGGAGAAACCCCCTTTTTGTGGATATGTGTAATTTTCATTTGGCTATTTTGCACTTGCGATTTTACTGAAGGGAGGTTTTTTGTTGATAATGTTACTGAGAATATAGTATTTTTTTCGGGAACTTATTTATCCTTCCGATGGGAAAAAAAAGACCCAAAGATTTACAACCTGAGGCTAAAACACGTACAACAGTTAGTAACTTTATTTATCAAAAAGGGAGCAGAAAAAAAATGAAATAAGATGGTGTAACCAGCCATAACCTTGGAGAAAAAAAGTTTGTCTGGTTGACGGATGATTACATAATCTTGATTTTGCAAAAAAATGTTCCCCTTTTTTTGTGAAAAACCTACTTAACGAAAACGTTTTATTAAAAGATTACCCCCAAATATGCACTGTTTTAATCCCCCAAATTTTTAGGTATTTTTATACCATTTCCAACATACTGAAAACCGTTTAACGTTTTTTGGGGAAGTATGATGGGTTGGGCGGTTATTTTTAAATAATTTTATATTATACCCTAAAAAGTGTTTTGAACCCCCTTACTACCCCCATGTTAAACTTCCTCTATTTTCTTCTTACTTTTTTTTTTTTCTTATTTTTTCCTTAATGGGGAAGAAACAAAATTCCATTTTACATTGAGTAAGAATATTTTTACGGTAATAAAAAAGATTTGCTAATCTGTTTGGTTGGTTAGGGGGTTTTAAAAGCCTATGACTACCGAGGGTCAATTTTAAATAAAAATAATAATAATAATATAATAAAATAAAAAAAATAAAATAATAATTAATAATTATTTTATTTTATTACAAGTACATGAAAAGGTCAAGGTCTAGTGACATCAGGGGACATACTACTATATAGAAAGACACTTGTTTGCTGAGCTTTTTCGGGAAAATTAAGTCAGTTTTTTCTCAATGCCACCTACACCAGTCGACTAACACCAGGTACCCTTTCCCCCCTTTTACTGTTGGGTGAACATAACAACGGTGAAAGGAAAAACACTCATAGCTTCACCCCGCCGGGAATCAAACCCCGGCGCTGACTGTGTGAAGCGAGAACTATCGCCCCCAAAGGCCACGGGGCCCCGTGTCCCCCATTCACCCCAAATCAAGAATGATTTAATCCCTATGTATATATACTGAGAGAAAATACACTTCTGAATTTTTATATTATTTTAAATTTTTTTAAATATATAATATATATATAATATATATATATGTGTGTGTGTCACGGGGTTGTTTAATATATTTATAGTTTGGGGTTGTAAGAGAAGAAATGCGGGGTTTTGGCAAGAGGCGTGGAGTTAAAAATAAAAAATCACACACAAAGTGGGAGTTGTCACGGGCTCCTTTGCTGATGACACTGTGCTCTTGGGATTTTTGAAGGAAGTTGCAGAGATTGGTGGATGAATTTGGGTTGGGGTGTGAAAAAGAAGAAAAAAAAGGGAATACAAAAAGGTAAGGTTATGGGGAAAAAAAAAGATTGGTGTTTTGAAAGATTGAATATCAGATTGGAGGGGAGAGAGTAGGGGGGGTGAATGTATTCAATATTTGGGGGGGGACGTGTCAGGGGATGGGTTAGAAAGATGAGGTGAATCATAGAATTGTGAGGGAAAAAGAGTGAGGGTGCACTTGGGTCTGTGGAGACAAAAAAACTTTGCCTTGGGGGAAAGAGGGTGTTAGAGTATAGTTTACAACGCTTTAATATGGGTGTGAAGCGGGGGTGATGAATGTTGCAGCGAGGAGAAGGCTGGGGCAGTGGAGAGTATGTCTGAGGGAAATTTTGGTGGTGAATATAATGCAGAAAAATTCGTATTTGGAAGTTAGGGGAGGTGCGGATTCCCAAAAAAGTTGTCGCAGCGGGCTGAGAAGGGGTGTTGCGAGGTGGTTCGGGACATGTATAAGGATGGCTCCCGTCCAACAGAATGACTTCAAGAGTGTATCAGTCTGTAGTGGAAGGATGCGGGGTAGGGGGCGGCCTTGGGAAGGTTTGGAGGGAGGGGGAGTAAAGGTTCGGGTTTTGTGTGCGAGGGGCTGTGGGGACTTCCAGCAGGCATGCGTGAAGGGTGTTTTGAAAGGAGTGAATGGGACGGTCTAATGGTTTTTTATACTTGACGCTGCTGTTGGAGTGTGTAGCAAGTAACATTTATGAAGGGATTTCAGGGAAAACCGGCAGGCCGGACTTGGGTCCTGGGAGATGGGTAGTACAGTTGCCTGCACGTCTGAAGGACGGAGGTGTTATGTGCAGTTTAAAAACTGTAGTGCTAAAGCACCCTTCTGAGAGAGAAGACAGTGATGGAGTGATATGATGGTGAATAGTTTTTCTTTTTCGGCCACCCTGCCCTTGGTGGTAATGGCGTGTGATAATTATAATATATTATATATATAATATATATATATTTTACTATATATATATTTTTTATATATTATATTATATATATATATATATTATTCTTACTATACTTATATATATAGATTATATATATAATATTATATATTATATATATATATATAATTAATTTATTTGATAATTATTATATACATATATATAAATTATATTATATTATATATATATTATATATAATATATATTATTATATATATATATATATATATATATATGTATATTATATATTTATATTTATATTTCTTTATATATATATATAAATTTATCTACATCAAAGAATTTATTATTATTTTTATTATTATTATTATTATTATTATTATTATTATTATTATTATTATTATTATTATTATTATTATTACTATTTACTATTTTCACTATTATTTATTATTATTATGTTATTTTTTCAAACTCATTTTATTTTTCATATATTTATTTTTCATTATTTTTTTTATTGTATGAATGTGGTAATGGAGGGATTAGGCGGGGTGGGTAGGGGTCATCCTAGAATAGATGGGTTGAGGGAGGAGTTAATGCGAGGTTTTAAATGTGAGGAGCATGAACATCCCAACAGGCGTGTGTGAGCGTGTTAGAAGGAAATGAGTGGAGGCAATGGCTTTTATAACTGGTGTGTGATCAAAGGTAAAATTTGATGAAGGGATTCATCAAGAATATTGGTGCGACTGACGCCTAACACTTATGATGTTGTATCTACACTTGTGTGTCTTGTATCTACACCTTGTGTGCGGTGTATTTCATTGTCTTTGTATCTACATTGTGTGCGTTTGTATCTACAGAATTGTGTGTCCTTGTATTCACCACTGTGCTGTGTCTTGTATCTACACTTGTGTGTCTTGTATATACACTTGTGTGTCTTTGTATCTACATTGTTGTGTCTTGTATGTCTACACTGTTGGGTGTATTGTATTACAATTGTGTGTCTCTGATCTTACAAACTTGTGTGTTTGTATTACACTTGTGTGTCTGTGTATCTACACTTGTGTGATCTTGTATCTACACTTGTGTGTCTTGGTGATCTAACGTTTTGTTTTGTGTTCTTGTGTATACACGTGGGCTGTTCCTTGTATCTACACTTGTGTGTCGTGTATTACACTTGTGTGGTGCTTGTATCTATCACTTGTTGTGCGTTGTATACTACACTTGTACTGTGTCTTGTATATCTACACTTGTTGTCTAGTATTACGACTTGTTGTGTCTTGTATGCTACACTTGTGTGTCTTGTATCTACATTGTGTGTCTTGGTATCTACAATTGTGTGATCTGTTGTATCTACCATTGTGTTGTTCTTGTTCTACACTTGTGGTGTCTATGTTCTACACTTGGTGTCTTGTTCTCTACACTTGTGTGTCTTGTATATGTACACTTGTGTGTATTGTATCTACACTTGTGTGTTCTTGCTATCTACACTTGTGTGTCTAGTATCTACACTTGTGTGTCATTGTATCTACACTTGTGTGTCTTGTATCTACACTTGTGTGTTTGTATCTAAGAACTTGTCAGTGCGTTGTATCATCACTCACTTGTGGTCTGTGTATCTACACTTGTGTTGCGTTTGTACTACACTGTGTGTTTCGTATCTACAAACTTGGGAGTGTTGTGCGTTGTATCTACAATTGTGTGTCTTGTATCTACAACTTGTGTGTCTTGTATCTACACTTGTGTGTCGTGTATCCTACACTTGTGTGTCTTGTAGTCTACACTTGTGTGGCTTGTTTCTACACTTGTGTGTCTTGTATCTACAGCTTGTGTGTCTTGTACTAGCACTTGTGTGTTCATGTATACTACAAGTTGTGTGCCTTGTATCTACACTTGTGTTGTCATGTATCTACACTTGTGTGTGTGCTTGTATCTGACGCTTGTGTTTTCTTGTATCATACACTTGTGTGTCTTGTATCTTCACTTGTGTGTCGTTGGTATCTACAATTGTGTGTTTGTTTCTACATTGGGTGTCTTGTATCCTTACACTTGTGTGTCTTGTATCTACACTTGTGTGTACTTGTAACCTACACTGTGTTGTTGTCTTGTATCTACACTTGTGTGCCTTGTATCTACACTTGTGTGTCTTGTATCTACACTTGTGTGTCTTGTATCTACACTTGTGTGCCTTGTATCTACACTTGTGTGTCTTGTATCTACACTTGTGTGTCTTGTATCTACACTTGTGTGTGCTTTGTATTCTAATTGTGTGCCTTGTATCTACACTTGTTGTTCCTCTTGTTTGTTTATACATTGTGAGTCTTGTATCTACAACTTGTGTGTCTTGTATCTAACTCTTGTGTGTCTTGTATCTACACTTGTGTGTTGTGTCTGGTATCTACACTTGTGTGTCTTGTTCTTACACTTGTGTTGTCTTGTATTACACTTCGTGTTGTGTATTGTACTACCACTTGTGTGTCTTGTTATCTTCCACTTGTGAGTTCTTGTATCTACCACTTGTGTGTCTTGTATCTAGCACTTGTGTGTCTTGTATCTACAATTGCTGTGCTCCTCTGTATCTACACTTGTGGGTCTTGATTATCTACACTTGTGCTGCCATGTATCTGTACACTTATTGTGTCTTGTTATTCTTCACTTGGTGCCTTGTATCTACTCTTGTGTGTATTGTATTACACTATTGTGTCTTTGTATCTACACTTGTGTGTCTTGTATCTACACTTGTGTGCCTATGTTATCTTTCACTTGTGTGCACGCTTGTATTTTACACTTGTGTTCTTGTATCTACACTTGTGTGTATTGCATCTACACTTGTGGTGCTTGTTGATCTACACTTGTGTGTCTTGTATCTATACTTGTGTGGCTGTGTTTCTACATATTGGGTGTCTTGTATCTACACATTGTGTGTCTTGTATCTACACTTGTGGTTAGCGCCTTTGTTTCTACACTTGTGTCTTGTATCTACACTTGTGTGTCTTGTATCTTACACTTGTGTGTCTTATATCTTCACTTGTGTGCCTTGTATATCCACCTTGTGTGCCTTGTTATATTACACTTGGTGTGTTTGTATTAACTTGTGTGTCTTGTATTACACTTGTGTGGTCTTGTATATACACTTGTTTGTTTGTATTACACTTGTGGTGTCTTGCTTATACACTTGTGTGTCTTGTATATACCACTTTGTGTGTCTTGTATCTCACTTGTGTGTCTTGTAATCTACACTTGTGCACGCTGTGACTTGTATCTACACTTGTGTTGTCTTGCATCTACACTTGTGGTGCTCTTGTATCTACACTTGTGTGTCTTGTATCTACAACTCTGGGTGCGTTGTTTAAAATGTGTGCCGTTTTGTATCTACACTTGTGTGTCTTTTGTTCGACTACTTGTGTGTCTGTTGTGTTCTACACTTGTGTGTCGCTTGTATCTACTCTTGGTGTGCCGTTTTTTCTACACTTGTGTGTCATGTGTATCTACAATTGTTGTGCGTTGTATATAACTTGTGTGTCTTGTATTCTACAATGGTGCTGTCTTGTTTCTACATTGTGTGTCTGTATCTACACTTGGTGTCTTGTATCTACACTTGTGTGTCTTGTGTCTACACTTTGTGTGTCCTTGTGTATATACACTTGTGTGTCTTGTATCTACATTATGTGTATGTCTTGTCTAAACACTTGTGGTGCGTTGTATCTTAACTTGTTGTGGTTGTATCTACACTTTGTGTGTCTTGTGATCTACACTTGTGTGTATTGTTTCTACACTTGTGTGTCCTTGTTTCTACACCTTAGTGTGCGTTGGTATCTATCACTTGTGGGTCTGGTATCTTCACGTTGTGTGCGTTGTATCTACACTTGTGGTGTCTTGTAATCACTCTTGTGTGTCCTCTGTATCTACACTTGTGTGCGTTGTATCTACACTTGTGTGTCTTGTATCTACACCTGTGTGTCTATGTATACTAACACTTGTGGTGATCTGTATCTACACTTGTGTGTCTTGTATCTACAGCTTGTGTGCGTTGTGTATACACTTGTTGTGCGTTGGATCTGCACTTGTGTGTCTTGTATCTCACACTTGTAGTGCGTTGTTATCTCACTTGTTGTGTCTTGTATCTACACTTGTGTGCGTTGTATCTACACTTGTGTGCGTTGTATCTGACTTGTCGTGTCTTGTATCTACACCTTGATGTGGTTGTATCTGCACCTTGTGTGTCTTGTTTCTAACAATATGTGTGGCGTTGATATCTACACTTGTGTGCGTTGTATAACTACACTTGTGTGCCATTTATCTACACTTGGGTGCCTTGGTATCTACACTTGTTGATGGCGTTGTGTCTGCACTTGTCGTGTCTTGTATTCTACACTTCTCTCACCGGAACGCCCGTGCAGTGTATCTTCATTGGGTACGTTGTATCTAACTTGTGTGTCTTGTATTGCTCCACTTGTGTGCCGTTGTAATTCTAACATTGTGCTGCGTTGTTCTCTGCACTTGTGTGTGATTGTATCTACACTCTGTGTACGTTGTGATCTGCACTTGTGTGGTCTCTGTATCTACCTTGTGGGTCTTGTTTCAACACTTGTTGTGCGTTGTATATAAACTTGTGTGCCTTGTATCTACTACTTGTTGTGCGTTGTATCTACACTTGTGTGTCTTGTTATGCTACACTTTGTGTGTTCTTGTATCTACACTTGTGTGCGTTGTATCTACACTTGTGTGTCTTGTGCTTTCACTGTGGTACGTTGTATCTGCTCACTTGTGTGTCTTGTTATCTACACTTGTGTGGCGTTGTATCTGACACCTTTGTGCGTATGTATATGCCACTTGTGTGTCTTGTATCTACATTGTGTTGACGTTGTATCTGCACTTGTTGTGTCTTGTTATCTACACTGTTGTGGGGTGCGTAGTATCTGCACTTGTGCTTGCCTTGTATCTATCCACGTCTGTGTATGTTTTGTCATCTTACCATTGTCGTCGCGTTGTATCTAACTTGTGTGCGTGTATCTACACTTGTGTGCTGTTGTATCTACACTTGGTGTGTTTGTATCTACGACTGGTGTGGTTTGGTATCTACTCTTGTGTGCGTTGTATCTACACTTGTTTGCCTTGTATCTTACACTGGTGTGGTTGGCATCTACAGCTTGTGTGCCTGTATCTACACTGTGTGCGTTGTATCTACACTTGTGTGCCTCTGTATCTACACTTGTGTGCACTTGTATCTACACGTGTGTGCCTCTTATCTACACTTGTGTGCCTCTGTATCTGCAATTGTGTGCGTTGTATTCTGCACTTGTGTGTCGTTGTATGTTCACTTCATGTACGTTGTATCTACACTTGTGTGTCATGTATCTGCACTTGTGTACGTTGTATCTACACTTGTGTGTATTGTATCTTACACTTGTGTTCTTGTATCTACACTTGTGTTTCTTGGATCTACACTTGTGTGCTGTTGTATATACACTTGTGTGTTTGTATTACACTTGTGTACGTTGTATCTGCACTTGTGTGATCTTGTATCTACATTGTTGTGCCGTCTGTATCAGCTTGTGTGTCTTGTATCTACACTTGCTGTGTGCCTTGTTCTACACTTGTGTGCGTTGTTTCTACACTTGTGTGTTTCCTGTATCTACACTTGTGTGCGTTATTTCGTACACTTTGGCCCGTTCGTCTCGTCTGAGGCGTCAAGCACTGGTCTACTTGTTGTGGTTGTATTGTATTACCTGGTGTGCGTTTGTATCTTCACTTGTGGCTTGTATTCTGTACACTTAGTGTTGCGTTGTATCTTACACTTGATGTGTCTTGTATCTTACACTTGTGTGCGTTGTATCTACACTTGTCGATGCGTTATATCTACCAGACTTGTGTGTCTGGTATCTACACTTGTGTGCGTTGTATCTACACTTGTGTGCCTGTGTAATCTACATCTTGTTGTGCGTTATATCTACACTTGTGTGTCTTGTATCTACCACTAGTGTGCCTTGTATCTACACTTGTGTGCGTTGTATCTACAATTAGTGTGTCTTGGTATTACACTGGTTTTGCGTTATATCTACACTTTGTGTGTCTTGTAATCTACATTGTGTGCGTTGTATCTGCAATTGTTGTGTCTTGTATGTACACTGTGTGCCTTGTATCTGCTACTTGTGAGATCTTGTTTCTACACTTGTGTGTCTTGTGTCTACCACTTGTGCGTATGTTAGCTACATTGTGTGCTTGTAATCTACACTTGTGTGCGTTGTAATCTGCATTGTGTGTCTTGTTTCTACACTGTGGTCTGTGCGTTGTTATCTGCCAACTTGTGTGCTTGTATCTACACTATGTGTGCGTTTGTATCTAAACTTGTGGTGCCTTGTAATCTACACTTGTGTGCGTTGTATCTACTCTTGTGTGGCGTTGTATTGCCACTGTGTGCCTTGTATCTTACACTGGGTGCGTTGTATCTGCACTTGTGTGTCTTGTAATCTAACTTGTGTGCGCGTTGTATATGCATTGTGTCGTCTTGATATCTACATTTGTGCGTTGTATCTGCATTTGCTGTGTCTTGTATCTACACTTGTGTGCGTTGGTATCTACACTTGTGTGCCTTGTATCTTACACTTGTGTGCGCTGTATATGCACTCTTTGTGTGCCTTGTATCTACACTTGTGGTGCGTGGTATCTGCTCCTGTGTGTCTTGTATCTAACTTGTGTGTCTTGTATTACACTTGTGTGTCTTGTATTATTACAACTTGTGTGTCTTGTAATCTACACTTGTGTGTCTTGTATCTACACTTTGTGTGTGCTTGGATGCTACATTGTGTGTCTTGTAACTAAACTGTGTGTGTTTGTTATCTACCCATTGAGTGTCTTGTATTACACTTGTGTGTCTTGTATCTACACTGTGTGTCTTGTATCTACACTTGTGTGTCTTGTAAATCTACACTCTGAGTGTTTGTATATACACTTGTGTGTTTGGTATCTACATTGGGTGTCTTGTAACTACACTTGTGTGTCTTGTAATCTACACTTTGTTTGTATTGTATCTACACTTGTGTGTCTTTGTACCTACACGTTGTGTGTCTTGTATCTACACTTGTGTTGCTTGTATCTACACTGTGTTGTGTGTATCTACACTTGGGTGTCTGTGTATCGTACCTTGGTTTTGTTTATTGTATTACACTTGTGTGCTTGTATTCTACACTTGTGTGTCTATGTTTCTACGCTTGTGTGGCTTGTATTACACTTGTGTGTCTTGTATCTACACTGTGTGTGTCTTGTATCTACACTTGTGTGTATCTGTAACTACTTTGTGTGTCTATGTTTCTTACTCTTGTGTGTCTTGTATCCTGTACACTTGTGTTGTCTTGTTCCTACACTTGTGTGTCTTGTATCACACTTGTGTGCCTGTGTATCTACACTTTGTGTGTCTATGGTATCTTCGACTTTGTGAGTCTTTATCTACACTTGTGTGTCTTGTTATCACTTTGTGTGTCAGGTTCTACAACTTGTTTGATCTTGTATCTACATTGTGTGTCTTGTATCTACCACTTGTGTGTCTTGTATTAAATTGTGTGTCTTTGTATCTACACTTGTTGTGTCTTGTTACCTACCACTTGTGTTGTCTTGTATCTACACTTGTGTGCATTGATCTACACTTGATGTGTCTTGTATCTAAACTTGTGTGTCTTGTAATCTACATTGTGTGCCTTAGTATCTAACTTGATGGTCTTGTATCTACACTAGTGTGTCTTGTATCTACACTTGTGTGTCTTGTATCGTACACTTGTGTGCCTTGTATCTACACTTGTGTGCCTGTGTATATAAACTTGTGTGTTCTTGTTTCTACATTGTTTGTGTCTTGTTATACACTTGTTGTGTCTTGTATCTCACTTGCTGCTGTCATTGTATCTACTACTTGTGGGTCTGTATCTACACTTGTGTGTCTTGTTTGTCACTGTTGTGGTGGCCTTGTATCTACACTTGTGTTGCCTTGTATCTACACTTGTGTGTCTTGTATCGACACTTGTGGATTTTCTTTGTTGGCGCATCTACACTTGTGCTGCCTTGTATCTACATTGTGTGCTTGTTTATTCTTGTGTGCCTTGTATCTACCTTGTGTGTCTTGTATCTACACTTGTGTGTCTTGGGTATTTCGCACTTGTGTGCCTTGTATCTACACTTGTTGTGTCTTGTATCTCATTGTGTGTCTTGTATCTACAATTGTGTGTCTTGTATCTACAGGGTTGTGTGGCCCTTGTATCTAACACTTGTGTGCCGTTGTTTCTGACACTTGGTGTGTTCTTTTGTATCTACACTTGTGTGTCTTGTATCTACACTTGTGTGTCTTGGTTTCTACACTGTGTGTCTGCTCGTATCGCTACACTGTGTGTGGTCTTGTATCTACTCTTGTGATTGTGGTCTTGTTCTACATTGTGTGTCTGTATCTTACACTTGATGTGTCTTGTGTATCTACACTTGTGTGTCTTTTATCACACTTGTGTGTCTTGCATCTACACTTGGTGTGTCTTGTATCTACACTTGTGTGTCTTGTATCTACTCTTGTCGTGCGTTGTATCTACATTGTGTGGTTGTATCTACACTTGTGTGTCTTGTTCTACACTTGTGTGTCGCTTGTATCTAAGTTGGATGTGTCTTGTATCTACACTTGTGTGCGTGGTATCTACATTGTGTGTCTTGTATTCGGACACTCTTGTGTGCGTTGTATCTTACACTTGGTGTCTTGTATTACACTTGTGTGTCTTGTTCTAATTGTGTGTTTGTATCTACACTTGTGTGTTCTTGTATCTTACACTTGTGTGTCTTGTATCTACACTTGTGTATGTCTCCCGTGAGTATCTACATTGTGTGTCTTGTATTCTACATTGTGTGTGCTTGTATTACACTTGTCAGGTGCGTTTGGTATCTACAATGTGTGCGTGGGTAATTACACTTGTGTGTCTTGTCTCTTACACTTGTGGTCTCTGTATCTAACTTGATGAGTCTTGTTGAGTCTACACTTGTGTGCGTTTTTATCTTACACTTAGTGTTTTGTTCTACACTTGTGTGCGTTGTATCTACACTTGTGGTCTTGTATCTAACTTGTGTGTCTTGTATCTATCACTTGTGGTGGCGTTGTATTCTACACTTGTGTGTCTTGTATATACACTTGGGTTGTGCTTGTATCTACTCTTGTGTGTCTTTATCTACCACTTGTTGTGTTTGTATCTACACTTGTGTGCGTTGTATTCTAACACTTGTGTGCGTTGTATCTGCCACTTGTGTGTCTTGTATGCTACTTCTTGTGTGCGTTGCAATCTGCACTTGTGTGTCTTGTATGCTTACACTGTGGGTGCGTATTGTATCTACAATTGTGTGCGTTGTATCTGCACGTGTGTGGTCTTGTATTCTACTCTTGTGTGCGTTGTATCTGCACTTTGTGTGTCTTGTATCTACACTTGTGTGCGTTGTATCTGCACTTTTGATGTGTTGTTTGGTATCACTTATGTACGTTTGTATCTACACTATGTGTGTCTTGTATCTGCACTTGTTGTACGTTGTTCTTACAACTTGTGTGTTTGTATCTATAATTGTGTCTTGTTTCTTCTATTGTGTGTCTTTGTATCTACTACTTGTGTGCGTTTGTATGCTGCATTGTGGTGTCTTGTATCTACCTTGTGTGCGTTGTATCTACAACTTGTGTGCCTGGTAGCTACACTTGGGTCGCGCGTGTATCTGTCGCCTTGTGTGCTTTTGTATCTACACTTGTGTGTCGTTGTATCTGCACATGTGTGTTCTTGTATCTATCACTTGTGTGCCTTTTAGTATTACATTTGTGTGCGTTGCATTACACTTGTGTGGCCTATGTATCTATACTTGCTGTACGTTGTGTTTCTGCACTGTGTGTGTCTATTTATCGTCAACTTGTGTGCCTTATATCTACACTTGTGTGCGTTGTGCATCAACACTTGTGTGCTTGGTAATCTACATCCTTGTGTGCCTCTTATCTACCACTTGTGTGCTTGTATCTGCGCTTGTGTGCGTTTGTATTTGCACTTGTGTGGTTTGTATGTACATTATGTACGTTGTATTAAACTTGTGTGTCTTGTATCTGCACTTGTGTACGTTGTATCTACCTCTTGTGTGTTTTGTATTACAATTGTGTCTTGTAATCTACACTTGTGTGTTTGTATATACACTTGTGTGCGTTGTATACTACATTGTGTGATCTTGTTTCTACTCGTGTGTACGTTGTATCTCGCACTTGTGTGTATGGTATCTACTCTTGTCGTGCGTTGTATCTACACATTGTGGCGTTGTATTCTGCACGTTGTGTGTTTTGTATACTACACTTGTGTACGTTGTATCTGCACTTGTGTGTGCTTGTATCTACACTTGTCGTGCGTTGTATCAAGCACTTGTGTGTCTTGTAATCTACACTTGTGTGCCTTGTATCTACACTTAGTGTGCGTTGTATCTACATTGTGTGTGTTGTGATCGTACTGCTGTGTGCGTTTTATATCTACAGATTGGTGTGTCTTGTATCTACACTTGTGTGCGTTGTATATACACTTGTGTGCCTTGTATCTACACTTGTGATCTGCGTTGTTAATTACACTTGTGTGTGTCTGTGTATATCTAGCAACTTGTGTGGTTGTATCTACACTTGTGTGCGTTATATCTACACTTGTGTGTCTTGTATCTAAACTTGTGTGCGTTGTATCTACATTGTGTGCCCTTGTATCTAACACTTGTGTGGTTATGTATCTACAATTGTGTGTCTGTATCTAGCACTTGTGTGGCTGTTGTATCTACACTTGTGTGCGTTGTATCTACACTTTGTGTGTCTTGTTTCTCACACTTGTGTGCGTTATTCTACACTTGTGTGTTTGTATCTACGACTTGTGTGCGGTGTATCTGCACTTGTGTGTTTCGTATGTACACTTGTGTGCCTTGTATCTGCAACTTGTGTGTCTTGTATTAGCAGACTTCGTGTGTCGTTGTTGTATTACACTTGTGCGTGTCTTGTAGCGCTAACACGTGTGTGCCTTGTATCTACACTGTGGCGTAGTATCTGCATTGTGTGTCTTGTATCTACACTTGTGTGCGTTGGATATGCCTTGTGTGCCTTGTATTCGTACGCAATTGTGTGCGTTGTATCTACATTGTGTGCCTTGTATCTACACTTGTGTGTGGTTGTATCTACCACCTTGTTGTGCGTTTTATCTGCACTAGTTGTGCCTTGTATCTAACTTTGTGTGCGTTGTATCTGCAGACTTGTGTGTCTTGTATCTACACTTGTTGTTGCGTTGTATATGCACTTTGTTGTGTCTTGTAAGTTTCACTTGTGTGTGCGTTTGTATCTGCATTTGTGTGTCTTGTATCTACACTTGTGTGTGTTGTAGCTACACCTTGGGTGCACTTGTATCTAAACTTGTGTGCGTGTATCTGCACTTGTGTGCCTTGTATCTACCACTTGTGTGCGTTGTATCTGCCACCTGTGTGTCTTGTATCTCACTGTGTGTCTATGTATTCCACTTGATGTGTCTTGTATCTATCACTTGTTGTGTCTTGTATCTACACTGTGGGTGTCCCTTGTATCTACATTGTTGTGTTCTTGTATCTACACTTGTTGTGTCTTGTATTACAACTTGTGTGTCTTGTATCTACACTTGATGTGTCTTGTATATTCACTTGTGTGTCTTGTATCTACACTGTTGTGTCTCTGTATCTACGCTCTTGTGTGTCTGATATCTAACAATTGTGTGTCTTGTATCTACACTTGGTGTGTCTTGTATCTACCACTTGTGTGTCTTGTAACTACACTTGTGTTGTGTCTTGTTTATTACACTTGTGTGTCTGTATCTACTCACATTGTGTGTCTTGTACCTACACTTGTGTGTCTTGTATTAAACACTTGTGTGACTGGTATCTACACTTTGTGTGTCTTGTATATTACATGCTTGTGTGTCTTGTTATCTACACTGTTGTGTGTCTTGTACTACGCTTGTGTGTCTTGATCTTCACTTGTGTGTCATGTTATTACACTTGTGTGTTTGTATTACACTTGTGTGTCATTGTATCTACCACTTGGGTTGTCTTGTAACTACGTTTGTGATGTTTCTTGTATCTACGACTTGTGTGTCTGTGTAAATCTACACTTGGTGTCTTGGTGTACCTTCACATTGTGTTGTCTTGTTATTACACTTGTTGTGCCTTGTATCTACACTTTTTGGTATTTTTTGTGTTCTTTGATCTACACTTGTGAGTCTTTTATCTACATCTTGTGTGTCTTGTATCCACACTTGTGTGTCTTGTATCTACACTTGTTGTGTCTTGATCTACACTTGTGTGTCTTGTATCTACATTGTGTGTCTTGTTTACTTACACTTGGTGTGTCTTGTATCTATCCATTGTGTGTCTTCGTACCTACATTGTGTGCTATGTATCACAGATTGGGGTGTGCCTTGCTACTCTACACTTGTGTTGCCAATGTTTGTATCTACTCTTGTGTGTCTTGTATCTTCAGCTGTGTGCCTTGTATTACACTTGTGTGTCTTGTAGTCTACACTGTGAGTCTTTGTACTCACTTGTGTGTCGCTTGTTTATACACTTGGGTGCGCCTTAGTATCTACACTTGTGTGCCTTGTATCTACACTTGATGTGTCTTGTAATCTACATGTGTGTCATGTATCTACACTTGTGTGTCTTTGTATCTACACTTGTGTGTCTGTATCTCACACTTGTGTGTTCTTTGTACTCTACACTTGTGTGTCTTGATGCGTACACGTTGTGTGCCGCTTGTATATTACACTTGAGTGCACTTGTTTCTTATCTCTGGTGTGTTCTTGTATCTACACTTGATGTGTCTTGCATCTACGCATTGTGTGCCTTGTAACTACACTTGTGTGTCTTGTATCTATACTTGTGTGCCTTGTTGTATCTACACTTGTGTGTCTTGTATCTACACTTGTGTGTCTTGTATCTACACTTGTGTGCTTGTATCACACTTGTGTGTCTTGTATTTCACTTGTTGTCTTGTATCTTACCATTGTGTGTCTTGTTATCTACACTTGTGTGCCTTGTATCTACACTGTGTGCCTTTGTATCTACACTTGTGTGGTCTTGTATTTTAATTTGTGTGTCTTGCTATCTACACTTGTGTTCTTGTATCTACAATTGTGTGTTCTTGTATCTACATTTGTGTCTTGTATCTACACTTGTGTGTTTGTATGCCTACTTGTGTTGTCTTGTGTCTAATTGTGTGTTTGTTATATACATCTTGTGTGTCTTTTAACTCTACACTTGTGGTCTTGCATGTGTCTACCTTGTGTGTCTTGTATCTAAATGTGTGTCTGTATCTTACAACTTGTGTGCGTTTGTATCTACACTTGTGTGAGTCTGTATCTAATTGTGTGTCTGTTATCTACACTTGTGTGTTTTGTATCTACGACTTTGTGTGTCTTGGTAGTCTACATTGTGTGCGTTGTATCTTACTTGTGTACTGCATGTGTCTTGTTGTACACTGTGATGCGTATGTATCTACACTTGTGTGTCTTGTGTTACACTTGTGTGTGTCTTTTGTATCTTCACTGGTGTGTCTTTGTATCTACATCTTGTGTGTCTTGTATCTACTACTTGGTGTGGTCTTGTATCTACACTTGGTGTCTTGTAATTACACTTGTGTGGTCTTGTATCAAAATGTGGTCTTGTTGTATCTTACACTTGTGTGCGTTGGTATCTACTATGTGTGGGTTGTATCTACACTTGTGTGTCTTGTCTCTTCATATGTGTGTCTTGTATTACATTGTGAGTCTGTATCTACACTTGTGTGCGTTGTATCTTCACTTGTGTGTCTGATGCTATATACTCTTTGTGTGCGTTGTATCTACACTTGTGTGTTTTTTGTTTTTCTTGTATCTTACACTTGTGTGTTTGTACTACACTTGTGTGCGTTGTATCTACACTTGTGTGTCTTGTATCTCATCTTGTGTGTCTTGTATTACAAGCTTGTGTGTCTTGTATATTCACTTTGTGTGTTCTGTATCTACATTGTGTGAGTGTATCTACACTTGTGTGCGTTGTCATCTGACACTGTGTGTCTTTGTATCTACACTTGTGTGCGTTGCATCTGCACTTGTGTGTCTTGGTATCTACACTTGTGTGCGTGTATTACACTTGTGTTGCGTTGTATCTGCCACTTGTGTGTCTTGTATCTACACTTGTGTGCGTTGTATCTGCACTTGTGTGTCTTGTTCTTTCACTTGTGTGCGTCTGTATCTACACTTGTGTGCGCTTGTATCTACACTTGTGTGCGCTTGTATCTTAGCACTTGTGTGCCTTTGTATCTACACTTGTGGTGCGTTGTATATGCACTTGTGTGTCTTGTATCTACAGACGCTGTGCGTTGTATCTTACACTTGGACGTTGTATTGCACTTGTGTGTCTTGTATCTACATGATGTGCGTTGGTATTACACTTGTGTGCGTATGTATCTGCACACTTGTGTGTCTTGTATCTAGCACTTGTGTACGTTTGTATTGCACTTGTGTGTCTTTGTATCTACACGTGTGTGTCTTGTATCTACACTTGTGTGCGTTGTATCCTACACTTGTGTGCCTTGTATCTACACTTGTGTGCGTTTATGTATCTAAAACTTGTGTGTCTTGTATCTTACACTTGTGTGTCTTGTATCTACAATTGTGTGTACTTGTATCTAAATGTGTGCGTTGTATTACACTTTGAGTGTCGTGATAGTCTTACATTGGTACGTTGTATCCTGCCTTGTGTGTCTTGTATCTAACACTTGTGTGCGTGTGTATCTACACTTGTGATGCGTTGTATCTGCACTTGTGTGTCTTGTATCTACACTTGCGTCGTTTGTATCTGGCACTTGTGTTTCTTGTATCTACACTTGTGTGCGTTGTATCTGCCTTGTTGATGTCTTGTATCTACACTTGTGTGTTTTGTATCTACACTTGTGTGCGTTGTTATCTACATCTTGTGTGCCTTGTATCTCACTTGTTGCGTTTGCTGCATCTACACTTGTGTGCCCTTGTATCTACACTTGTGTGCGTTGTATCTACTCTGTGTGCCTTGCATCTACACTTGTGTGCCTTGTATCTACACCTTTGGTTGCCTCTTATCTACCAGTTGTGTGCCTTGTATCTGCACTTGTGTGCGTTGTATCTGCACTTGTGTGTCTTGGGTATGTTCACTTTATGTACGTTGTATCTACATTGTGGTTCGTTTTATACTGCACACTGTGTGTACGTTGTATGCTACACCTTTGTGGGCTCTTGTACTTACAATTGTTTCTTGTATCGTAGACACTTGTGTGTCGTGTGATCTACACTTGTGTGGTTGTACTATACACTTGTGTGTCTTGTATCTCACTTGGTGTACGTGGTAGGTCTGTCATTGTGTGTCTTGTATCTACAATTGTCGTGCGTTGATCTGCACTTTGTGTGTCTTTGATCTGACACTTGTAGTGCCTTGTTATGCTACACTTAGTGTGCGTTTTACGTGCTACATTGGCGGTGTCTTGTATCATACAATTGTGTTGCGTTTGTAGGATCTTCACTTGTGTGTCTGTATCGAAAGATGAGGTGAATCATAGAATTGATGAGGGAAAAAAAAGATCGTGAGTGGTGCACTTGGAGTCTGTGGAGAACAAAGAAAGACTTTGTCCTTGGAGGAGATAGAGGGGGTGTGTGTGTGTGATGAGTATAGTTTACAATCGCTTAATATAGGGTGTGTGAAGCGTGGGTGCATGATATGTTGGCAGCGAGGAGAAGGCTGGTGGCGCAGTGGAGATGTCATGTCTGAGGGGCAATGGTGTGTGAATATAATGCAGAGAATTCGTTAGTTTGGAAAGTTAGGAGGAGGTGCGGATTACCAAAAATGTTGTCGCAGCGGGCTGAGAAGGGGTGTTGCGAGGTGGTTCGGGACATGTATAAGGATGGCTCCCGTCCAACAGAATGACTTCAAGAGTGTATCAGTCTGTAGTGGAAGGATGCGGGGTAGGGGGCGGCCTTGGGAAGGTTTGGAGGGAGGGGGAGTAAAGGTTCGGGTTTTGTGTGCGAGGGGCTGTGGGGACTTCCAGCAGGCATGCGTGAAGGGTGTTTTGAAAGGAGTGAATGGGACGGTCTAATGGTTTTTTATACTTGACGCTGCTGTTGGAGTGTGTAGCAAGTAACATTTATGAAGGGATTTCAGGGAAAACCGGCAGGCCGGACTTGGGTCCTGGGAGATGGGTAGTACAGTTGCCTGCACGTCTGAAGGACGGAGGTGTTATGTGCAGTTTAAAAACTGTAGTGCTAAAGCACCCTTCTGAGAGAGAAGACAGTGATGGAGTGATATGATGGTGAATAGTTTTTCTTTTTCGGCCACCCTGCCCTTGGTGGTAATGGCGTGTGATAATTATAATATATTATATATATAATATATATATATTTTACTATATATATATTTTTTATATATTATATTATATATATATATATATTATTCTTACTATACTTATATATATAGATTATATATATAATATTATATATTATATATATATATATAATTAATTTATTTGATAATTATTATATACATATATATAAATTATATTATATTATATATATATTATATATAATATATATTATTATATATATATATATATATATATATATGTATATTATATATTTATATTTATATTTCTTTATATATATATATAAATTTATCTACATCAAAGAATTTATTATTATTTTTATTATTATTATTATTATTATTATTATTATTATTATTATTATTATTATTATTATTATTATTATTACTATTTACTATTTTCACTATTATTTATTATTATTATGTTATTTTTTCAAACTCATTTTATTTTTCATATATTTATTTTTCATTATTTTTTTTATTGTATGAATGTGGTAATGGAGGGATTAGGCGGGGTGGGTAGGGGTCATCCTAGAATAGATGGGTTGAGGGAGGAGTTAATGCGAGGTTTTAAATGTGAGGAGCATGAACATCCCAACAGGCGTGTGTGAGCGTGTTAGAAGGAAATGAGTGGAGGCAATGGCTTTTATAACTGGTGTGTGATCAAAGGTAAAATTTGATGAAGGGATTCATCAAGAATATTGGTGCGACTGACGCCTAACACTTATGATGTTGTATCTACACTTGTGTGTCTTGTATCTACACCTTGTGTGCGGTGTATTTCATTGTCTTTGTATCTACATTGTGTGCGTTTGTATCTACAGAATTGTGTGTCCTTGTATTCACCACTGTGCTGTGTCTTGTATCTACACTTGTGTGTCTTGTATATACACTTGTGTGTCTTTGTATCTACATTGTTGTGTCTTGTATGTCTACACTGTTGGGTGTATTGTATTACAATTGTGTGTCTCTGATCTTACAAACTTGTGTGTTTGTATTACACTTGTGTGTCTGTGTATCTACACTTGTGTGATCTTGTATCTACACTTGTGTGTCTTGGTGATCTAACGTTTTGTTTTGTGTTCTTGTGTATACACGTGGGCTGTTCCTTGTATCTACACTTGTGTGTCGTGTATTACACTTGTGTGGTGCTTGTATCTATCACTTGTTGTGCGTTGTATACTACACTTGTACTGTGTCTTGTATATCTACACTTGTTGTCTAGTATTACGACTTGTTGTGTCTTGTATGCTACACTTGTGTGTCTTGTATCTACATTGTGTGTCTTGGTATCTACAATTGTGTGATCTGTTGTATCTACCATTGTGTTGTTCTTGTTCTACACTTGTGGTGTCTATGTTCTACACTTGGTGTCTTGTTCTCTACACTTGTGTGTCTTGTATATGTACACTTGTGTGTATTGTATCTACACTTGTGTGTTCTTGCTATCTACACTTGTGTGTCTAGTATCTACACTTGTGTGTCATTGTATCTACACTTGTGTGTCTTGTATCTACACTTGTGTGTTTGTATCTAAGAACTTGTCAGTGCGTTGTATCATCACTCACTTGTGGTCTGTGTATCTACACTTGTGTTGCGTTTGTACTACACTGTGTGTTTCGTATCTACAAACTTGGGAGTGTTGTGCGTTGTATCTACAATTGTGTGTCTTGTATCTACAACTTGTGTGTCTTGTATCTACACTTGTGTGTCGTGTATCCTACACTTGTGTGTCTTGTAGTCTACACTTGTGTGGCTTGTTTCTACACTTGTGTGTCTTGTATCTACAGCTTGTGTGTCTTGTACTAGCACTTGTGTGTTCATGTATACTACAAGTTGTGTGCCTTGTATCTACACTTGTGTTGTCATGTATCTACACTTGTGTGTGTGCTTGTATCTGACGCTTGTGTTTTCTTGTATCATACACTTGTGTGTCTTGTATCTTCACTTGTGTGTCGTTGGTATCTACAATTGTGTGTTTGTTTCTACATTGGGTGTCTTGTATCCTTACACTTGTGTGTCTTGTATCTACACTTGTGTGTACTTGTAACCTACACTGTGTTGTTGTCTTGTATCTACAATTCGGTGAGCGTTGTAATCTACACTTGTGTGTCTTGTATCTACACTTGTGTGTCTTGTATCTACACTTGTGTGCCTTGTATCTACACTTGTGTACGTTGTATCTACACTTGTGTGTCTTGTATCTACACTTGTGTGTCTTGTATCTACACTTGTGTACGTTGTATCTACACTTGTGTGTCTTGTATCTACACTTGTGTACGTTGTATCTACACTTGTGTGTCTTGTATCTACACTTGTGTGCGTTGTATCTACACTTGTGTGTCTTGTATCTACACTTGTGTGTCTTGTATCTACACTTGTGTGCGTTGTATCTGCACTTGTGTGTCTTGTATCTACACTTGTGTGTCTTGTATCTACACTTGTGTACGTTGTATCTACACTTGTGTGTCTTGTATCTACACTTGTGTACGTTGTATCTACACTTGCGTGTCTTGTATCTACACTTGTGTGCGTTGTATCTACACTTGTGTGTCTTGTATCTACACTTGTGTGTCTTGTATCTACACTTGTGTGTGTTGTATCTACACTTGTGTGTGTTGTATCTACACTTGTGTGTCTTGTATCTACACTTGTGTGTCTTGTATCTACACTTGTGTGTCTTGTATCTACACTT
The DNA here is from genome assembly GCF_026875155.1 of Cherax quadricarinatus. NCBI lineage: Eukaryota > Metazoa > Arthropoda > Malacostraca > Decapoda > Parastacidae > Cherax > Cherax quadricarinatus. The sequence goes on from NW_026509565.1 coordinate 22,713, forward strand.
GTGTGCGTTGTATCTACACTTGTGTGTCTTGTATCTACACTTGTGTGCGTTGTATCTACACTTGTGTGTGTTGTATCTGCACTTGTGTGTCTTGTATCTACACTTGTGTGCCTTGTATCTACACTTGTGTGCGTTGTATCTACACTTGTGTGCCTCTTATCTACACTTGTGTGCCTCTTATCTACACTTGTGTGCCTTGTATCTACACTTGTGTGCCTTGTATCTATACTTGTGTGTCTTGTATCTACACTTGTGTACGTTGTATCTACACTTGTGTGCGTTGTATCTACATCTGTGTGCCTTATATCTACACTTGTGTGTCTTGTATGTACACTTGTGTGCGTTGTATCTACACTTGTGTGCCTTGTATCTACACTTGTGTACGTTGAGGCAACACTTGTGTGCGTTGTAGCAACACTTGCGTGAGTTGTCGCAACATGTGTATGCTCTGACGCAACACCTGTGGGCGTTATCGTAACACCTGTATTCATAACTTGATACCAGCCAGGAAAGTCTTACTGACATGAAATACGTGATTAAGACCTTGAGTAAGCTGCGCCATTGTATAGCCCAGTGGTTCCCAACCTCATCACCACCAAGAATCCCTTTTATTTAAATTAATTTTCCCAGGTATCCCAGGTGTTTGAAAGGTTTGTCTAATCAACAGACTGATTTTATTAGCTAAAAAAAGTCGTTTTCGCAGTTCCATCTCTCAGTTGAAAGACGTACGTAACTAAGTATTCAATTAAATAAATGGCAGTATTAAAAAGCTTAATTGTTTAATGAGATGGTTGATGGTGTTTTGTTGACACTATCTTCTGAACCTCAGGTTCAGTGGTAGACAGTTTTAAGTATACATCAGGTTCCACATTCATCCTGTTTCTGTATTTTGAGTTTATATAAAACAGCTGTGAGAAAGCCTGCTTATGTAAATATGTAGGTGGAGTAAACATCTCAGTGTTTTGGATGTATGTTTTGGCTACTCATGACTCACATGCAACCAAAAGTCTGATAAGTTGTACTGAACGAAACTTGACCTCAGTGAGGTGCCAGTGAGGTGTCAGTGAGGTGTCAGTGAGGTGCCAGTGAGGTGTCAGTGAGGTGTCAGTGAGATGTCAGTGAGATGTCAGTGAGGTGTCAGTGAGGTGTCAGTGAGGTGTAAGTAATGTGTTATACCAAAGTTCCACAAGACAATTTTCTTCATTTGCAGTTAAATCTTTAATATTTTATAACATTTACAGAAAATGTATACCTAAGCCTCGCAAGTGCTGAATGGGAAGGTTATTCATTTCTTCAGTTTATCCTCATCGGCCTTACCGTGAGAAATTATACATTTTGCACTGCTGCCTCTTGAAATTTCTAACTTAGCGACGAACCTTCAGTACTACCTATGTGGACCCCCAGGGGTCCGCGGACCACAGGTTGAGAACCGATGGTATAGACTGTATTTCAAAAGAAAGGTCATAACAAAACTATAGAAAATATAAAGGTTCGCAATAAGTACACAACAAACCTCCAAGTTATAAGACTATGAACCTGACCTCACACACTGTGAACCTGACCTCACGACACTGTGACCTGACCTCACGACACTGTGAACCTGACCTCACGACACTGTGAACCTGACCTCACTGACACTGTGAACCTGACCTCACGACATTGTGAACCTGACCTCACGACATTGTGAACCTGACCTCACGACACTGTGAACCTGACCTCACGACATTGTGAACCTGACCTCACACAATTGTGAACCTGACCTCACGACACTGTGAACCTGACCTCACGACACTGTGAACCTGACCTCACGACACTGTGAACCTGACCTCACGACACTGTGAACCTGACCTCACGACACTGTGACCTGACCTCACGACATGTGAACCTGACCTCACGACACTGTGAACCTGACCTCACGACACTGTGAACCTGACCTCACGACACTGTGAACCTGACCTCACGACATTGTGAACCTGACCTCACGACATTGTGAACCTGACCTCACGACACTGTGAACCTGACCTCACGACATTGTGAACCTGACCTCACGACACTGTGAACCTGACCTCACGACATTGTGAACCTGACCTCACGACACTGTGAACCTGACCTCACGACATTGTGAACCTGACCTCACGACATTGTGAACCTGACCTCACGACACTGTGAACCTGACCTCACGACATTGTGAACCTGACCTCACGACACTGTGAACCTGACCTCACGACATTGTGAACCTGACCTCACGACACTGTGAACCTGACCTCACGACATTGTGAACCTGACCTCACGACATTGTGAACCTGACCTCACGACACTGTGAACCTGACCTCACGACATTGTGAACCTGACCTCACGACACTGTGAACCTGACCTCACGACATTGTGAACCTGACCTCACGACATTGTGAACCTGACCTCACGACACTGTGAACCTGACCTCACGACATTGTGAACCTGACCTCACGACACTGTGAACCTGACCTCACGACATTGTGAACCTGACCTCACGACACTGTGAACCTGACCTCACGACATTGTGAACCTGACCTCACGACACTGTGAACCTGACCTCACGACACTGTGAACCTGACCTCACGACATTGTGAACCTGACCTCACGACACTGTGAACCTGACCTCACGACATTGTGAACCTGACCTCACGACATTGTGAACCTGACCTCACGACACTGTGAACCTGACCTCACGACATTGTGAACCTGACCTCACGACACTGTGAACCTAGACCTCACGACACTGTGAACCTGACCTCACGACACTGTGAACCTGACCTCACGACATTGTGAACCTGACCTCACGACACTGTGAACCTGACCTCACGACATTGTGAACCTGACCTCACGACATTGTGAACCTGACCTCACGACACTGTGAACCTGACCTCACGACATTGTGAACCTGACCTCACGACACTGTGAACCTGACCTCACGACACTGTGAACCTGACCTCACGACACTGTGAACCTGACCTCACGACATTGTGAACCTGACCTCACGACATTGTGAACCTGACCTCACTACACAGTGAACCTGACCTCGCGACATTGTGAACCTGACCTCACGACACTGTGAACATGACCTCACGACACTGTGAACCTGACCTCACGATACTGTGAACCTGACCTCACGACACTGTGAACCTGACCTCACGACATTGTGAACCTGACCTCACGACACTGTGAACCTGACCTCACGACATTGTGAACCTGACCTCACTACACAGTGAACCTGACCTCGCGACATTGTGAACCTGACCTCACGACACTGTGAACCTGACCTCACGACACTGTGAACCTGACCTCACGATACTGTGAACCTGACCTCACGACACTGTGAACCTGACCTCCACGACCATTGTGAACCTGACCTCACGACACTGTGAACATGACCTCACGACATTGTGAACCTGACCTCACGACACTGTGAACCTGACCTCACGACATTGTGAACCTGACCTCGCGACATTGTGAACCTGACCTCACGACACTGTGAACCTGACCTCACGACATTGTGAACCTGACCTCACGACACTGTGAACCTGACCTCACGACACTGTGAACCTGACCTCACGACACTGTGAACCTGACCTCACGACATTGTGAACCTGACCTCACGACATTGTGAACCTGACCTCACTACACAGTGAACCTGACCTCGCGACATTGTGAACCTGACCTCACGACACTGTGAACATGACCTCACGACACTGTGAACCTGACCTCACGATACTGTGAACCTGACCTCACGACACTGTGAACCTGACCTCACGACATTGTGAACCTGACCTCACGACACTGTGAACCTGACCTCACGACATTGTGAACCTGACCTCACGACACTGTGAACCTGACCTCACGACACTGTGAACCTGACCTCACGACATTGTGAACCTGACCTCACGACACTGTGAACCTGACCTCACGACACTGTGAACCTGACCTCACGACATGTGAACCTGACCTCACGACATTGTGAACCTGACCTCACGACACTGTGAACCTGACCTCACGACACTGTGAACCTGACCTCACGACATTGTGAACCTGACCTCACGACTTTGTGAACCTGACCTCACTACACAGTGAACCTGACCTCGCGACATTGTGAACCTGACCTCACGACACTGTGAACATGACCTCACGACACTGTGAACCTGACCTCACGATACTGTGAACCTGACCTCACGACACTGTGAACCTGACCTCACGACATTGTGAACCTGACCCTCACGACACTGTGAACCTGACCTCACGACATTGTGAACCTGACCTCACACACAGTGAACCTGACCTCGCGACATTGTGAACCTGACCTCACGACACTGTGAACCTGACCTCACGACACTGTGAACCTGATCTCACGATACTGTGAACCTGACCTCACGACACTGTGAACCTGACCTCACGACACTGTGAACCTGACCTCACGACATTGTGAACCTGACCTCACGACATGTGAACCTGACCTCACTACACAGTGAACCTGACCTCGCGACATTGTGAACCTGACCTCCGACACTGTGAACCTGACCTCACGACACTGTGAACCTGACCTCACGATACTGTGAACCTGACCTCACGACACTGTGAACCTGACCTCACGACATTGTGAACCTGACCTCACGACACTGACTTCACCACACTGACCTCACCACACTGACCTCACCACACTGGACCTCACACACTGACCTCACCACACTGACCTCACCACAATGACCTCACCACACTGACCTCACCACACTGACCTCACACAACTGACCTCACCACACTGACCTCACCACAACTGACCTCACCACACTGACCTCACGACACTGACCTCACGACACTGACCTCAACACACTGACCTCACCACACTGACCTCACCACACTGACCTCACGACACTGACCTCACGACACTGACCTCAACACACTGACCTCACCACACTGACCTCACACACTGACCTCACCACACTGACCTCACCACACTGACCTCACCACACTGACCTCAACACACTGACCTCACGACACTGACCTCAACACACTGACCTCACCACACTGACCTCACCACACACTGACCTCACCACACTGACCTCACCACACTGACCTCACCACACTGACCTCACCACACTGACCTCACCACAATGACCTCACCACACTGACCTCACCACACATGACCTCACCACACTGACCTCACCACACTGACCTCACCACACTGACCTCACCACACTGACCTCACCACAATGACCTCACCACACTGACCTCACCACACTGACCTCACCACACTGACCTCACCACACTGACCTCACCACACTGACCTCACCACACTGACCTCACCACACTGACCTCACCACACTGACCTCACCACACTGACCTCACCACACTGACCTCAACACACTGACCTCACCACACTGACCTCACCACACTGACCTCACCACACTGACCTCACCACACTGACCTCACCACACTGACCTCACCACACTGACCTCACCACACTGACCTCACCACAATGACCTCACCACACTGACCTCACCACACTGACCTCACCACACTGACCTCACCACACTGACCTCACCACACTGACCTCACCACACTGACCTCACCACACTGACCTCACCACACTGACCTCACCACACGGACCTCACCACACTGACCTCACCACACTGACCTCACCACACTGACCTCACCACACTGACCTCACCACACTGACCTCAACACACTGACCTCACGACACTGACCTCAACACACTGACCTCACGACACTGACCTCACCACACTGACCTCACCACACTGACCTCACCACACTGACCTCACCACACTGACCTCACCACACTGACCTCACCACACTGACCTCACCACAATGACCCACCACACTGACCTCACCACACTGACCTCACCACACTAACCTCACCACACTGACCTCACCACACTGACCTCACCACACTGACCTCACCACAATGACCTCACCACACTGACCTCACCACACTGACCTCACCACACTGACCTCACCACACTGACCTCACCACACTGACCTCACCACACTGACCTCACCACACTGACCTCACCACACTGACCTCACCACACTGACCTCAACACACTGACCTCACCACACTGACCTCACCACACTGACCTCACCCACACTGACCTCACCACACTGACCTCACCACACTGACCTCACCACACTGACCTCACCACACTGACCTCACCACACTGACCTCACCACACTGACCTCACCACACATGACCTCACCACACTGACCTCACCACACTGACCTCACCACACTGACCTCACCACACTGACCTCACCAACACTGACCTCACCACACTGACCTCACCACACTGACCTCACCACACTGACCTCACCACACTGACCTCACCACAATGACCTCACCACACTGACCTCACCACACTGACCTCACCACACTGACCTCACCACACTGACCTCACCACACTGACCTCACCACACTGACCTCACCACACTGACCTCACCACACTGACCTCACCACACTGACCTCACCACACTGACCTCACCACACTGACCTCACCACACTGACCTCACCACACTGACCTCACCACACTGACCTCAACACACACAAGCAAAACACTTCCTTCATCCTAATCATTTTCTTTTTTCATCTTTGCATCCAACAGAATGTTTCTCTAAGGTGATATATGAGTGACACACGAAGAGACTTAATCCTTCACAGACAGTGAGCTGGTCTGAGGCACTCAGCTGGTCTGAGGCACTCAGCTGGTCTGAGGCACTCAGCTGGTCTGAGGCACTCAGCTGGTCTGAGGCACTCAGCTGGTCTGAGGAACTCAGCTGGTCTGAGGCACTCAGCTGGTCTGAGGCACTCAGCTGGTCTGAAGCACTCAGCTGGTCTGAAGCACTCAGCTGGTCTGAGGCACTCAGCTGGTCTGAGGCACTCAGCTGGTCTGAGGAACTCAGCTGGTCTGAGGCACTCAGCTGGTCTGAGGAACTCAGCTGGTCTGAAGCACTCAGCTGGTCTGAAGCACTCAGCTGGTCTGAGGCACTCAGCTGGTCTGAGGCACTCAGCTGGTCTGAGGCACTCAGCTGGTCTGAGGCACTCAGTTGGTCTGAAGCACTCAGCTGGTCTGAAGCACTCAGCTGGTCTGAGGCACTCAGTTGGTCTGAGGCACTCAGCTGGTCTGAGGCACTCAGCTGGTCTGAGGCACTCAGCTGGTCTGAGGCACTCAGCTGGTCTGAGGCACTCAGCTGGTCTGAGGGAGCTGCACTCACAGACAACAAGGCCTCACCTGAGTAAACATTCA
>NW_026509565.1:35000-39256 GCF_026875155.1 Cherax quadricarinatus
GGGTATATGGAACGACATAACGGGGGATAACCAGAATGTCTTTTTTTGCAGATGATCAAGTTAATGAAAGAAAAAAAGGATGAGGTCGGCAGGACTAAAAAGAGCCCTACAGGCACAAGCCTGGCCCAGAAGGCCCCTTGAATTTAACCCTCCCAATGCAAAGTCATGAAGAGGGGAAAGGGCCCAAAGAAGACCGCAAAAATATAGTTTAGATGGCCAAAGACTGAAACCCTCACTAAAGGGAAAAAAAGATTGGGGGTGATATAACACCGAGCAATCTCCTGAGGTGCACATCAACAGATAACTGCTGCGCAACGGGCCCTGGCAAACCACGGATAGCGTTCCGATACCTCAGTAAGGATTCGTTAAGACCTGTATACCATTTACGTCAGGCCCATACTGGAGTATACAGCACCATTTTGGAATCCACAACTAGTCAAGCACGTCAAGAAATTAGAGAAAGTGCAAAGGTTTGCAAAAAGACTAGTCCCAGAGCTACGGGGATTGTCCTACGAAGAAAGGTTGTGGGAAATGGGCCTGACGACACTGGAGGACAGGAGGGTCGGGGGAGACATGACAAGACATATAAAATACTGCAGGGAAATAGACAAGGTGGACAAAGACGGATGTTCCAGAGGGGGGACACAGACACAAGGGTCACAATTGGAAGTTGAAGACTCAGATGAATCAAAGGGATGTTAGGAAGTATTTCTTCAGTCATGAGTAGTCAGGCCGTGGAATAGCCTAAAAGTGACGTAGTGGAGGCGGGAACCTACATAGTTTTAATGCGAGGTATGATAGAGCTCATGGGCAGGGAGAGAGAAACCCCGTAGCAAACGAAGAGGCGGGACCAGGAGGTAAACGACCCCTGCAACCACAAAAGGGGATACAAAAAGTGGTACACACACACACACACACGCACACACACACACACACACACCACACACACACAACACACACACACACACACACACACACACACACCACACCACAAGTCCCCCCACACAAAAACAAACCCACACACACACACACCACACACACTCACCCCCCCCCCCCCCCCACCCCCACCAGTCACACACCACACACACCACACAGTCACACACCACCCACACACACCAAACACACACATCTTCCCCCTCTAACATCTCTCCCCTCCCCTTTTCTCTCCCTCTCCCTTTCCCATTTCTCTCCCCCCTCCCCTCCCTCTACCCCCGCCTCTCCCCTCTCGCTTTCCCTCTCCCCCCTCTTTCCCCCTTCTCCCCCCTTGCCCCCTCTCCTCCCCCTCTTTGCCCCTTTTTTCTTTCTCCCCCTCTCTCTCCCTCTCTCTCTCTTCTCTCCTCTCTCTCTCTCTCTCTCTCTCTCTCTCTTCTCTCTCTCTCTCTCTCCCCTCTCTCTCTCTCCCCTTTTCCTCCTTGCTCTCTCTCTCTCTTCCCCTCTTCTTCCCCATTTTCCCTTTTAAAATCTCCCCCCCTCCTACCTTCCCCCTTTACTCCTCTCCCCCCTCTCTCACTCCTTTCCCTCCCTCTCTCCCCTCTCCCTCTCTCTCCCCCCTTCCCTCTCTCCCTCTCCTCTCTTCTCTCTCTTTCCCCATTTTCCCTTTAACTCTCCCCCCCTCCCACCCTTCCCCTCACTCTCTCTCCCCCCCTCTCTCTCACTCCACTCTCTCCCCTTTTTCTTCTCTCATCCTCCTCCTTACCTTTCCCCCCCCCCCCTCTCCTCTCTCCTCTATCTCTCTCTCTCCCTTTTTTTTCCCCCTTCTCCCCCTCCCTCTCTCTCTCCTCTTCCTCTCTTCCCCTCTCTCTCTCCGCTCTCTCTCTCGCTCTCCCCCTCTCTCTCCATCTCTTTCCATTTTCCCCTTTTCACCTCCCCCTCTCCTTCCCTTTCCCTTTTCTCTTTTTCCCCCCTTCACACTCTCTCTTCCCCTTTCCCTTCTCACCTTCCCCCTCTCTCTCCCTTTTACCTTTCCCTTCTTTTCTCTACAAAAAAAAAAAAAAAAAAAAAAAAATGGTGGGGGCTCGCAGGAACCAAGGACAGATGAGAATGGTCGGTAGGGAGGAGTGGATGGAGGAGCAGGGAAAAAGGATGGAAAAAGAGTGGGGGAGAAAATTAGGAGAGCTTTCTGAAAAAATGGAGAAAGAGCTCTCTGTGAAATTGGAAAAGAGGTTGGAGAAGGAGACAAAGAATTGGGCGGCACAAGTCAAAACTGCAGTAGCCAAGATAAGGGTCCTAGAAGTTGAGATAAATAGGCTGAAGCGAGTTACAGGGGCAGTGACCAGAGAAGACACAGCATATGCAGCTGCGAGGCCGAACAGGAAGGAAGGAATTATGAATTATGCTAAGGTCATATCAGCCTGCCAAGGAGGACCAAGGAGTGAAAGGGAAGAACAGCTGGTTGCAGATGGTGAGGGTGATAGGTCGAATGCTGAGGCACAACCAGGCTATCAAGAGCCACTGGAAAAATCAAGGGAGAAACTGACCACATACAGGCAGGATCCAGAGTCACAGAGGGTGAGGCAATGGGAGGAAGAAAGGGCAAAATCAGTGTTTATCCATGGGCTCAGGAGAGAGAGGAAAGGACACACACTGAAAGCAGCAGGAAGAAAGAAAGGAGATTGAGAAAATCATCACGGAAATAGGTGAAGAGATGGACGAGATTGTAAATTTTCAGAAAATAGGGGGTACTCGAAGGGGAGAAACCGACCAATCAAGCTGATTCTCAGGACGGAAACAGTGCGGAACAGGATCCTCCAAGAGAAACCACGATTGAAATACTCGGAAGAGTACAAGAGGGTGTTCCTAGACAGAGACAGAACAAAATCAGAACGACAGCAGCTGAGGGAGAGGACAAAAAAGCGAAAGGAGCTAGGAAAAGAGACAAGGATGGAACCAGCAGAGGTCAGTCAGAGCAGAACAGAACAGCAAGGGCAAACACACACACAACTATTCTCAGAACCATACAACCTATCACACCATCCCAACACACTACAATCCATACCCACAGCCTCCACCCAACACCGAGCTATAGAATCCCACAGTATGCCACCAGGTCTCCCACCCTCACAGGCCCCACCCAACCCAAACTGAAGGTATGGTACACAAACGCTGATGGAATAACAAATAAGTGGGAGGAGTGGCATGAAAGAGTCAAAGAAGCATCACCGGACATCATAGCTCTCACAGAAACCAAGCTTACAGGTATGATAACAGATGCCATCTTTCCAACGGGATACCAAATCCTGAGGAAAGACAGAGGGAACAGGGGGGGGTGGAGGAGTGGCGTTGCTGATCAAAAATCGCTGGAATTTTGATGAGCTGGAGAGAGGAGACAGCGGAGAAGAAAGTGATTACATAGCGGGAACACTTCACTCTGGAGGTCCCAAGGTGGTAATAGCAGTGATGTATAAACCCACCACAGAACAGCAGGAGGCCAAGGCAAGAGTACGATGAGAGCAATAGAGCGATGGTTGACACACTGGCTAGAGTGGCCAGAAGAGCTCATGCATGCAGGGCAAAGCTCCTGATCATGGGTGACTTTAACCACAAGGAGATCGATTGGGAGAACTTGGACCCACATGGGGCCAAGATACATGGAGGGCTAAGATGATGGAGGTGGTACTGGAAAACTTCATGTGCCAACACGTAAGGGACACTACAAGAGAGAGAGGAGAGGATGAACCAGCAAGGCTGGACTTAGTATTCACCTTGAGTAGTGCAGATATCGAGGACATCACATATGAAAGACCCTTGGGGCCAGTGACCATGTGCTTTTAAGCTTCGAATACCAGTAGAGCTACAAGTGGAGGGAGAAGCAGGAAGGCCAGGACGAATGAAGCCAAACTACAAGAAATGGGACTACACAGGAATGAGGAACTACCTGAACGGGGTTCAGTGGGACAGAGAACTGGCAGGGAAGCCGTTAATGAGATGATGGAATATGTAGCAACAAAATGCAAGGAGGCTGAGGAGAGGTTTGGTACCCAAGGTAACAGGAATAATGAAAAAGCCAGATGAGCCCATGGTTTACCCAAAGGTGCAGGGAGGCAAAAACCAAGTGTGCTAGGGGAATGGAAGAAATATAGAAGGCAAGGACCCAGGAGAATAAGGAGAACAGTCGTAGAGCCAGAAACGAATATGCACAATAAGAAGGGAGGCCCAAAGACAATATAAAATGACATAGCAGGAAAGCCAAAAACTGACCCCCAAACTGTTGTACACCACATCAGAGAAAACAACATCAAGGGGCCCGAAAAGGGTAA
>NW_026509566.1:0-13628 GCF_026875155.1 Cherax quadricarinatus
AAAAAAAACAGAGAAGGAAACCGAGAAGGGAAATGAAGGGAGAGAAGAATTTAGCAGTGAAATGAGAATGAAAGCTGCAGGGAAGGAAAAAATTTAAAAATAGGGGAACACAGGGTATGCATGGGAGAAGAAGGGACCGGGTTTTACCGGGAAAAGAGATTTCCGGGGCAACGCCCCCGCGGCCGGGAGCCCGGCCTCCGTACAAGCCTGAAACCCGGTGGGGCGGCTGAAAAAAAAATAGATACAGGGTTGATAAAAGTTTTAGGGGTCGTTTTGTTAGGGGGCTCCAGAGTCGAAGGGGAAACATTGAACAAGAAAACGGGGAAAAAAAAGCAAGAAGCATCATAAAAGCAATAGGAGAAGCGAATGCCCCAGCGGAAAATTTTTTCGGGAAAAAAAGGGGGGTTTTTGAAAAAAAAAAGAACCCGCCAGGGGAAGTGCCCTTCAAGGGAAGCGATCGCCCAGGCGCAGGAGAAAGAGTTTAAGGAATGACGGCATCAGAGGGTGTATTCACCGCGACAGAACACAAAAAAGAAAGGAAGAAACGAAAGAGTGGTACAAAGGCGAAAGGGGGAAAAGGGGGGGATGGAGAAACAGACGGGAAAATCCCAGCCCCGGGAAAAGATCTATACAGCCTCCCCACAATTTTTTAAAGAAGCCTCCCAACCGGGCAACCCCAGTGCAACCAAACCCAAAATAAAAAACACCCATCCACACCAAATGCCCCCCCCCCACAATTACAAACTTCACCCCACAGCAAAAACCAATTTTCCTTCCCAGGTCCCCCACTTCCCCCCCCAATAACTTCCCAACCCATCTTAGAAAAAAATTTTGAAGGGTGGGTATACAAATTGCAGATGGAATAAAAACAAGTATGGGGAGTGGCACAAAGAATCAAAAAACATCCCCAGACTAATAGCACTCACAAAAACAAACTCACCAAATAAAAACAGATTCAATCTTTCCACCCGGATATAAATCTTCAGGAAAAAGACAGAGGGAGGAGAGGGGGGGGAGAGTTGCACCTCATTAAAAACCCGGGGGGGTTTAGAAAATGGAAGGAAGGATGGCAGGGGTAAAGGGGACATTTATAGGGAACAACCCACCTGAGGGACATAAGGTGATAATTGCAGTAATGTAAAACCCACCACAGAACGCAGGAGGCAAAGAAGAATACAATGAGAGCAACAGAGCAATGATCAACACACTAGCCGAGGTGGCCAGGAGAGCACACATGGGGGAGCAAATTTACTAGTTATGGCGATTCAATCACAAGGAGATTGACTGGGAAAACCTGGAGCCCCATGGGGGTCCCGAAACATGGAGAGCCAAGATGATGGATGTGGTACTGGAGAACCTCATGCATCAACATGTTAGAGACACTACCAGAGAGAGAGGAGAGGATGAACCAGCAAGGTTGGACCTTGTATCACCATGAGCAGTTCGGACATCGAGGGTATCATGTATGAAAGGCCCCTGGGAGCTAGTGATCATGTGGTTCTGTGCTTCGACTACATAGTTGAGCTCCAAGTGGAGAGAGTAGCAGGAATAGGCTGGGAAAAACCAAACTACAAAAGGGGGAACTACTCAGGCATGAGGAACTTCCTTCAAGACATTCAGTGGGAGAGGGACTGACAGGAAAACCAGTACAAGAAATGATGGACTATGTAGCAACAAAATGCAAGGAGGCAGAGGAGAGGTTTGTTCCCAAGGGAAACAGAAATAATGGGAAGAACAGAAACGAGTCCTTGGTTCACCCAAAGGTGTAGGGAGGCAAAAACTAGGTGTACTAGAGAATGGAAAAGGTACAGAAGACAGAGAACTCAGGAAAATAAAGAAATCAGCCGAAGAGCCAGAAACGAATATGCACAGATAAGAAGGGAGGCTCAGAGACAATATGAAAATGACATAGCATCGAAAGTAAAGACTGACCCGAAGCTGTTGTACAGCCACATCAGGAGGAAAACAACAGTCAAGGACCAGGTAATCAGACTGAGGAAGGGTGATGGGGAATTCACAAGAAACGACCGAGAGGTATGTCAGGAGCTCAACACAAGATTTAAAGAGGTATTTACAGTGGAAACCAGTAGGACTCCAAGAAATCAAACAGGGGGCACACCAGCAAGTGCTGGATGAGGTACATATAACCAAGGAGGAGGTGAAGAAGCTGCTATGCGAACTTGACACCTCAAAGGCGGTGGGACCAGACAACATCTCTCCATGGGTCCTTAAAGAGGGAGCAGAGATATTGTGTGAGCCATTAACAAAGATCTTCAACACATCATTGAAACTGGGCAACTCCTGAGGCATGGAAAATGGCAAATGTAGTCCCAATTTTTAAAAAGGGAGACAGACATGAGGCACTAAACTACAGACCTGTATCACTAACGTGTATAGTATGCAAGGTCATGGAGAAGATCATCAGGAGGAGAGTGGTGGGGCACCTGGAAAGACAAGTGTATAATTGACAACCAGCTGGTTTCAGGGATGGAAAATCCTGTGTCACCAAACCTACTAGTGTTTTATGACAAGGTGACAGAAGTAGACAAGAGAGAGGGGGTGGATGATGCGTATTTTTTGGACTGCAGAAGGCTTTTGACCGTCCTCACAAGAGGTTACTGCATAAGTTGAGGACCAGGCAACACATAACAGGAAAGGCACTGCACTGATCAGAGAATATTCTGAAGGGAGGCAACAACGAGTCATGGTACGCAAAACACGACGAGGTGTCAGTGTGGCGCCTGTGACAAGCGAGGGTTCCACAGAGGGGTCAGTCCTAGACCTGTGCTGTTCTTGGTTTACGTGAAGACTTACGGAAGGGTTTGAATCCAGAAGTGTCTTGTTTGCAGACGATGTGACGTTAATTGAGGAAGAATCGAATCGGACGAGGATCAGGCAGGACTACAAAGAGATCTGGACGGCTACAAGATGGTCCAGAAAAACTGGCTCCTTGAAATTTAACCCTGCCAAATGCAACGTCATGAGATGGGGATGGGCAAAGAAGACCGCAGACACATTATAGGTTTAGTGGCCAAAGACTGTCAAACCTCAATCAGGAAAAAGAATCTGGGGTGTGAGTATAACACCGGATTAGCTCATGAGGCGCACATCTATCAGATAATTGCTGCAGCATACGGCGCCCCTGCAAACATACGGATAGCGTTCCGATACTCAGTAAGGATTCGTTTAAGACTTTTTACACATCTACGTCAGGCCCCATACTGGAGTATGCAGCACCAGTTTGGAATCCACACATCGTCAAGCACGTTCAAGAAAATTAGAGAAATGTGCAAAGGTTTGCAACAAGATGTCCCAGAGCTACGGGGAATTGTCTATGAAGAAGGTTGAGGGAAATCGGCCTGACGACACTGGAGGCCAGGAGGGTCAGGGGAGACATATAAAGACTTATAAAATACTGTGTGGAATAGACGAGGTGGACAAAGACGGGATGTTCAGAGATGGCACACAGACACAAGAGGTCACAATTGGGAGTTGAAGACTCAGATGAATCAAAGGGATGTTTGGAAGTATTTTCTTCAGTCATAGATTAGTCAGCCATGGAATAGCCTAGAAAGTGATGTGGTGGAGCAGGAACTAGAGTTTTTTAAGGCGAGGTAATGATAGAGCTCCATGGGGGCAGGGACGAGAGAGGACTGCAGCAATCAGCGTAGAGGCGGGGCCAGGAGCTGTGACTCGACCCCTGCAACCACAAATAGGTGAGTGAGTACACACACACATATGAGTTTGTGTCTATTTTAAACTGTTTATCTTCATCGGGAAGTTGAGCTGGATAAAGTGTAACTGAGAGTCACCCTAACAAACCCAACAACAACAACAAGTTTGAACTGGATAGGTATTAGACGGAGTGTTGGACAGGTATTAGACGGAGTGTTGGACAGGTATTAGACGGAGTGTTGGACAGGTATTAGACGGACAGTTGGACAGGTATTAGACGGAGTGTTGGGACAGGTTTTAGACGGGAGTGTTGGAAGGTATTAGACGAACAGTTAGGCAGGTAATTAGACGGGACAGTTGGACAGGTATTAGACGGGTGTTCGGACAGGTATTTAGACGGAGTGTTGGGCAGGTAATAGACGGAGTGTTGGACAGGTATTAGACAACAGTTGGGCAGGTAATAGACGGACAGCTGCGACAGGTATTTAGTGGACGAGTGTTGGACTGGTATTAGACGGCGTGTGTGGACAGGTATTAGGACGAAACAGAAGGACAGGTATTAGACGGAGTGTTGGACAGGAAGTAGCGGGAGTGTTGGAAGGTTAGTAGACGAACGTTGGACAGGTATTAGACGGAAGTGTTTGGAGGTATTAGACGGAGGTTGGACAGGTATTAGACGGAGTGTTGGACCAGTATTAGACGGGAGTGTTGGACAGGTATTAGACGAGTGATGGAAGGTATACGGACGGACGGGTTCGGACAGGTATTAGACGGAGTGTTGGACAGTGTATTAGACGGAGTGGTTTGGACAGGTAGTAGACGGAGGGTTGGACAGGTATTAGACAGAGTGTTGGACAAGGTATTTGACGGAGTGTTGGACAGGTATATAGGACGGGGACACTGAGAGTGACAGAGGTTGTAAGTAAGGTTGTTGTTCTCTCAGATTTGTAAGATTTAAGTTGGTTTTATTACTATTTATAAGTGTGTTATTGATTTGTGTTATAATAACACTTAACACTTCGTAGTTAAGTTTTTATTCATGTACACTTTTTACACTTACATTATCATAATCGCAAACATATGTGTACATTACCCAGATTAACACATAACACTCACTGACTTATTTAATAAGAAAGAAGGAACACTGCCCAGTAGGTCTGTTGGCCCATACTGGCAGGTCCTTACACAACCAGTAACTGGCCAAAGTCGTCAGGGATGGAGCACTTCAGAGGGAGGGAGCACTTCAGGAGGATGGTGCCTTCAGAGGGATGAGGCACTTCAGAGGGATGGAAGCACAGCACTTCAGAGGGATGGAGCACTTCAGGGGGATGGAGCACTTCAGAGGGATGGAAGCATTCAGAGGGATGGAACACTTCAGAGGATGGAGCACTGCAGTGGGATGGAGCACTGTCAGAGGGAGAACACTTCAGAGGGATGTGAGCACTTCAGGGGGATGGAGCACTTCAGAGGGATGGAGCATTCAGGGGGATGGAGCACTTCAGAGGGTGGAGCACTTCAGGGGATGGAACATTCACAGGGAGGAGGCTCTTGAGGATGAGCACTTCAGAGGGTATGGAGCACTTAGTGGATGGAGCACTTAGAGGGATGGACACTTCAGAGGGTTTGGTGCACTTCAGGGGGTATGGAGCACTTCAGAGGGATGGAGCACTTCAGGAGGGATGAACACTTCAGAGGGATGGAGCACTGTGAGGGATGGAACCACTTCAGAGGGATGGAGCCTTCAGAGGGATGGAACACTTTCAGAGGGATGGAGCACTTTAGAGGGTTGGAGCACTTCTGAGAGATGGAACACTTCAGAGGGATGGTGCACTTCAGAGAATAGTTAGAATCATCCTGACCTTGGACCAAGAGAAACTTGTTGGCCAGGATGATTTACAGCAGTTGGATATTTGATTGTGAATTGAAGACAGGAGTAAAACAACTGAAGCTAAATCTTGTTTATAAATTTGCTATCAAAGTGTCCAGAATATCTTGCTGTCAGTTTTGTCAAGGTTGGGAACCAAAGCCAATCATAGTACTAGGGGGAGAGAACATCATGTACTAGGGGGTGAGACACAATCATAGTACTAGGGGGAGAGAAATATTGTACTAGGGGAGAGAACATCATAGTACTAGGGGAGGGAGAGTACAATCATAGTACTAGGGGAGAGACCAATCATTAAAAGTTATAGGGGAGAGAACAATATAGTACTAGGGGAGAGGGGGAACTATCATAGTATAGGGGAGAGAAACACACTTTGTAGTACCCACAGTCCTTGGCCAGGCTTCAAACACCTTTTATTGTACAGCAATAAAGGAATGGAACAGACTGCCTGCACATGTCAAAGCCAGTCATAGCATGAACCAGTTCAAGAAG
This sequence comes from Cherax quadricarinatus, assembly GCF_026875155.1. NCBI lineage: Eukaryota > Metazoa > Arthropoda > Malacostraca > Decapoda > Parastacidae > Cherax > Cherax quadricarinatus. Next base: position 6,053 of record NW_026509566.1, read on the forward strand.
AGTGCCAAAAGGTGTCTGATAAATATAGCTACAGAAAGGGAGGGGAATGATTTTCTATTTTTTATCTAACCTACGTGTAAATTTTACCTTAATCCTAGTAATGACCCTCGTATTGTAGATAGTTTTAATGACCCTCGTGCAGTAGATAGTCTTTTTAGTATGATAATAAGATGTTATCTCCATTATAGAATAATAAGATATTATAAGCTTTATATTATAATAATAAGGTAAAAGGACCCCAATCAATCAAAGAGGCCCAGTGGATATTCATTGTTCTCAAGCACTGCATTATGTTGTCTAGCATTTTTATAATTGCATGGTTTGTGCTTTTACTTGGCTTGAATCCCAATTGGCAGGGGTTGAGTATGTTGCATGATGATAGTAAAATATAATTCTTGTGATTAATTTTCGAAGATTTTGAATAACAATAGCAGGTTTGAGGTTTGTAATTATTTATGTTGGGTGGGTCTCCTCCTTTGTATATTGAGTAACCCATGTTTTAAGTATTACTTGGATTGTGTTAGTTTTGATGATTTGTTGACCGCTGTTGCAATGGTGGATGAAAACCAATATAGCTGTTATTTTGATCATGTGGGGTTATTTGTGCGTAAGATCCTTTTTTTTTTTTTCAGAGTTTTTATCAAGATACCGATGGAACAGCTTGAATAGGTAGAGGTTCAAAAACTTCCAACAGGTAGTCACTTGCTTGAGACTGTAGAAGAATCTTATATATGGCTGTTCAGTAGGTTCGTATATGTTGGTTCATTGGGTTTGGTTAGCCAGTATCCTGTTTTGGTGTTTTTCCTGAACACAGGATTTGGGAAAGGTTTTTTCTGGGGTGTCTTCACTCTCCATTCATTACCTTTAGCACAATAGAGTCTGTTTGACTTCCTTATTAGTTGGTAATACTGATGCATAGTTGGTTTTCTTGTTATTAGCCAATTCATACTGTTTTAATTTATTTTTGCATGAATTCAGGATATATTTATACTCATGGTTACCGTCTTAATTTTGCTTAATTTTATAGGGTAATGTTATGAAAAGGTTCGTTTTTTTTTTGGAGAAAATCACCAGTCCCCCCTGTGACCAGTAATTTGAGTGTGCCATTTTAATGAATTACTGCGTAGTGAAGTTATTAATGATTTTCCCCATCATGGAAAAAAACGAGATCTGTTAGTTTCAAGGGGTAGTTATATATGTTGGTTAGGGGGAAGGGGGGGGTAGTGATTATAGCGGGTTTCGTGATTATCCCGATTTGAGGGGCTATTGTGTTTGTCCAGATGTGGTCAGTTTTAGGTAACACTTTTCTTGTTGTTTTAGTTTTGGGTTTTGTTATTGCTGGTTTTATTTGATTGTTATAGGTTTCTTGAAGTCCTTTTCAGAACAAGGTTAAAGGTTTAAATATGACACATTGGGTGATACAATGCTATGCTCTGTTTTTAGAGAATTCTAAAATTTAAAGAGAAGAAATTGAAGTTGTGTGAAGTTCAGGGTAGAAGAGGATGGTCCATGTGTGGCAAAATATTAGTCTTGAGAAATTGCACAGTCTGTTCTATGGGGATGTGAGTGATCAAGTGATCTTATTTCTTGTCATGCTGATACAAACAAGTCTGGACAAACAGTTTCCTTGGGTTCTTGAGTGTGAAATTCTTACAGTTTTTAATAGTTTCGTTAAGTATCCAGTAAGTTTTCCCTGCTAGTTTCCATGGTGCACTTCCTATTGTAGATGTGATGGATAGAGAAGAATGATTCACTTTTATTATTGTAGGAAGATCTTAAATGAGTACAAGGTGAGGATAGAGGGAAGTTGCAACAGATAAAGGTGAGATTAGAGGGAAGTTGGCAACAGATTACAAGGTGAGAATTAGAGGGAAGTTGGCAACAGAGTACAGTGGACCCCCGCATAATGATTACCTCCGAATGCACCAGTATGAAGTGTATTATGAATGCGTTTGTAGTGTATTATGGGGTCTGAAATGGACTAATCTACTTCACAATATTCCTTATGGGAACAAATTCGGTCAGTACTGGCACCTGAACATACTTCTGGAGTGAAAAAATATAGTTAACCGGGGGTCCACTGTACAAGGTGAGACTCATGAAATCGCAATGACACAATTGCAAAGAAACCATACCATGGGCGGGTTAAGAACCGTGATCAGAGAGTCATAAAACTCCACACCAATGCATTAGCCACTGGACCAGCAAGTGACAATAAGAGTCATCCAACTAGGTATATTTATACACCATAGGAAGGTTAGCATAGGCACCATTGTGTCTACAAATGCAAGTTTTTACAGACAAATCTCCAGCTAGTATGGTGCAGGTTCTAAACCCGCCTCTGGTATGGTATGTTTGCAATCATGTCATTATGATTTCGTGAGTCATGTTGACGGTTTTGAGGGGACTTAAGCTAGAGCTCATCATGTCCATGCTAGCTTTCTAGGTTGTTTTCAGGACTGGAAGTAGCTTGAAATTGACAAAAATATTATATTCTGAGGACTGGTAAGGTCCCCCTAACCCCCTGCTCTGTTTTATGGGCTTTTAATAGTTCTGATTCAATTATTGGGATGCCATAAACTGTAACCAATAATTCCTGGTTATATTCTGTTATCCAAGAAATAGAGTAAATCTTTATTTTTTGTGTGATTATGAATTTAACATGGAAAGCAAGTTTAATAAAGAATGGTGCTGGGAATGTGAATAATGAACAGGGGAAAATTTTGTTTTAGTGCCAAGAATATCTACATTGAATATTTTGGACTGTGTTTAAAAATTTTCATTTTTTATTTTTGTGTAAACTTCGCCAGATTACCGATTTCTGTGGACTTTATAGTGTAGTTGTAATAGTTGAATGGCAGTTCTTTGTGCTCAAACACTGACTTTTTTGGGTCATCCCAGGTTCCCTACACATATACTGCTATGTATGATAATCTATGTAACTATTTGTGTATACCTGAGTAAACTTACTAGTAATATTGAATTTGGTTGAATGGAAGAGTGGAATTGCTTTAAACTAGAACTCAAATTGGGTGAATTGCTAATGTGCAAATTGTACTTGGATCACAAACTTTGCATCTGCATAACTCTGTAAGTTTTCCATCAAATTTCATACTTTTCACATCATTACCTCCAGTAAAAATTCTCTTCCATTTTGGAAGATTTTTTTTCCTTTAAAGAAAAAAAGTGGCACTGAGAGCATTATTAATTATGGGGTGTGGACAGTGATAAGTCTAAAAGTATAGCACAGTACAATGCAGCAGAGTACAGTACGATAATTTTATTATCTTTTCCGGTGGATAAATGAAGTTACAGATGTACAGTAAAGTAAAGTATTGGTGTGTGGTTTAGTGGTGATGTAGAATAACTTAATGTGACTCAGAGGAACTTTACAGTAACAATGTAGATGTTGTGGCAGACACAGGTAGATTGTTCATCAGTTGTAGATGGTGTGGTAGACACAGGTAGATGGTTCATCAGTTGTAGATAGTGTGGCAGACACGGTAGATGGTTCAAGTTGTAGATGGTGGCAGACACAGGTAGATGGTTCATCAGATGTAGATGGTGTGCAGACACAGGTCAGTGGTTCATCAGATGTAGATGGTGTGGCAGACACAGGTAGATGGTTCATCAGTTGTAGATGGTGTGGCAGACACAGGTAGATGGTTCATCAGATGTAGATGGTGTGGCAGACACAGGTAGATGGTTCATCAGATGTAGATGGTGTGGCAGACACAGGCAGATGGTTCAGGAGATGTAGATGGTGTGGCAGATAGGTAGATGGTTCATAAGATGTAGATGGTGTGGCAGACACAGGTAGATGGTTCATCAGATGTAGATGGTTGGCAGATACAGGTAGATGGTTCATCAGATGTAGATGGTGTGGCAGACACAGGCAGATGGTTCATAAGATGTAGTTGGTATGGCACAAACAGGTAGATGGTTCATCTGATGTACATGGTGTGGCAGACACAGGTAGATGGTTCATCAGATTTAGATTATGTGACAGAGACAGGTAATGATTCATCAGATGTAGATGGTGTGGCAGACAGGTAGATGGTTCATCAGATGTACAAGGTGTGGCAGACACAGGTAGATATTTTGTCAGATTTAGATATGTGGCAGACACAGTAGTTTGGTTCATAAGATGTAGATTGTGTGGCAGACACAGGTAGATGGTTCCCTCAGTTATAAGGGTTTGTGGCAGACACAGGTAAGAGGGTTTTCAGCTGTGTTGATGATGTGGCAGACATGGGTAATGGTTTAGGAGATGTAGATGGTGTGGCAGACACTGGTAGATGGTTTGGGAGATGTAGATGGTGTGGCAGAGACAGGTAGATGGTTCATCAGATGTAGATGGTGTGATAGACACAGGTAGATGGTTCAGCAGATGTAGATGGTGTGGCAGACACAGGTAATACATGGTTCAGCAGATGTAGATGGTGTGGTAAACACAGGTAGATGGTTCAGCAGATGTTGATGGTATGGCAGACACAGGTAATAGATGGTTCATCAGATGTAGATGGTGTGGTAAACACAGGTAGATGGTTTAGGAGATGTAGATGGTGTGGCAGAGACAGGTAGATGATTCAGCAGATGTAGATGGTATGGCAGACACAGGTAATAGATGGTTCATCAGATGTAGATGGTGTGGTAAACACAGGTAGATGGTTCAGCAGATGTAGAGGGGTTGTGGCAGACACAGGTAATACATGGTTCAGCAGATGTAGATGGTGTGGCAGACACAGGTAATACATGGTTCAGCAGATGTGGATGGCTGAGAAGACATAGATGGTTTGGGAGATTTAGAAAGGGAAACATGTTTGAAGAATGAATCCAGCTTAATTTGTCTGGCACACTGATGCTGCTTCCTTATGACAGTTTCCCTAAATGTGCCAAAGTACTGATAACATGTCTGCACTGATAATAGGCCTACACTGATAATAGGCCTACACTGATAATAGGCTCACACTGATAATAGGCTCACACTGATAATAGGCCTACACTTCTTTTGTCTGAGAGGTTGGTGTATGTGATGATAATGCGACTTACAACCTGCTCTATATCGACCATTCGACTTACAACCGTGTTTTCTATGTCAAAATTCTGGGAAATAAACAACTGTCTGTGTTGTACACATTGTTTATCCTAAACCTTAGAGTATAAAATACAGTACTAACAGAATAAAAAGTAAAGTAAAAAAATTAAATACCAAAATAAAACAATAAAATAAAGTCATTACAAAAATGTGATGTTGATATTCAGTAGTAAGGTTCGATTTACGTCCATTTCGACTTACGACCAGTTTGTCGGAACTGAACTTGGTTATAAGTCGGATGGTACCTGTACAGGTACACATAAGTATAATTATCAGAGTACATATAAAATACGCAATAACTTTAACCCTTTCAGGGTCGAGAGGCCCTCTCCTAAACTCATTCTCAGGAACGAAAATTATTTGGAAAAAAATTATTTTTTCTTTTGAAATGATAGAGAATCTTTTTCTGATCATAATGACACCAAAAGTATGAAATTTGATGGAAAACTTATGGAATTATGCTCTCGCGAGACTGCTAGTTAGCAGTCTCGACGATGTTGACGCATCAGCAATTTCATCCACTTTGAGCCCTGTTTTCAGCCAATTTCAGTGTACTAGTTAACAAAAATCATATCTATTTTGCTAGAACTCCATCTTTTCTATCGAATGAGTACAAGAAACCACCCATTTACTGATTTCAAGTATCCAATAAGTGGTCAGAAATTGGCAATTTTGCCAATTTCACACAAATTTCAGAAGATGCCAATTTCAAAATAGGGTTCAGAATAAGCAAGACAGACATTCCTGGCACTAAAATAATATTTTCTCTGTTCATTAGTTATGTCCCCAGGGCTTACATCTCTTTTGCTTTCCACTTTGAACTTTTATTCTCACAAAAAATAGAAGATTTACTGTTATGCAGACTACTGCATTAGTGTAGAAATGGTGTAGAAATGGTATAAATAATATCAGTGAACTTGTGAAAGAATATTAGACTCACCAGTTGACGTGTATTGGACGCTTGGCATAATTTGTTTACTTTTGAAATTTGGTAAAAATCGAACATTTCTGCTACTTAGAGCTCAATTTCAAGGTACTTTTCATTAAGAAACCAATCAAAATCATCTGAATTTCTGTAATATGTCTTACATTCTATAAAATGAGACCAGGAAAACTAGAATACCACCATAAATACCATATGAAAATACACTGCAAAGTCACCATTTTAAACCAAAAACATGGTCGGAGTCTTTTTTTTCTCATTACACACTGTGTGCTGCAGGAATTTTTTTATACTGTGCACGCTGACCACATAGACTCATTCTTTCATCTGTAGGCCTACCAGCTTTCTCTCACTAGATTTGAAGGTGCTAGAGTTTAGGCATTCTAGCACATCAATAACCCAGGTGCGTAAGCTGTACTAGTACACCGGAAACTCTGAAAGGTTTACAATACTTGAAATTTTGGAAAGTTTCCAGACATAATAGATGTAGTCACGGAGAATGTAAACAAACCAGATGGGGCATGCTATATTTGAAAGACTGCTTGCCATATAGCAAATTTTGGTCTTAATTTGACATTGCTGTATTAACGGTACGCTGTAAGATGAAATGCTGTAAAGCGGGGCCCTACTGTATATAGTACTTGATATACAATTCTGTTTATACTTGTATTCTATGTACAGTGAGGTATGCTATAATGAATCTAACATAATAGGTTCTAGAACCTCATTCGTTATACAGGTAATCCATTCCAAGCCCCCTAATACAACCACATAACATGAAAAATATAATATAATATTGTAAAAAATGCATAAATGTGCATCTAAACTCTAGAAATAAAGAATACTATTAACACTTGTAATAAAACAAACAAATTAGTACAAAAATAATGAAAAATACTGTATTTTATCCTAGTTTCATGTTGCTGAGCTTGCAGGACAGGAGGCAGAGGAAAGAATTAATGTTTATGTAAATATTTGTATAAATTGTTTGTTACAACATATCTCACTGTATGTGGTGCAATCTTTATTTATATTCAACAGCTGCAGAATCAGTAAATAAGAGAAGCATATTTAGAAACTGAAAAATTTCAGTTGTAGCAACAAGAAAAATTTGGTATTCATAATTCATGATGCCCATGGAACATAAACCTGCAAATTAACCCTTAAACTGTTCAAATGTAGATCTACGCTCACTCGTGTAGCACTCTGAACATAGATCTACCTTTTTTTTACACAAAAAAGCATGTAAAATTGAACATAGATCCATGTTCGGAGCGCCACGCGAGCGAGTGTAGATCTATATTTGGACAGTTTAAGGGTTAACCTTTCTTTATTTATAAAAAATAATTGTCTGTATTAAGTACAATTAAAGATGTTTATCCCAACACAGGGAACATTACATCCAGTACCCATTGATTACCAACCACAAGCAACTTGCTGCCCGGTCCCACTGCTGGACCACTGACCACAGGCAACTTCTTGGCCAGTCCCACTGCTGGACCACTGACCAAGGGAACTTTTGCCAGTTCCCCCAC